>VZUI01046180.1:0-26362 GCA_013401135.1 Cettia cetti
GGATTTTGTCATTGGGTAGAAAAGTCCCCATTGTGGGCCAGGGGTGGTTGGTGATTGGGTTCAAAGCAAAAATAATTGAGGTGTCATTTCTTAATTGGACAGTTTATCCTTAAAAGGCCTTGCAGAGAGAGAGATGGGGCCATTTTCAGTTTGTTAGCTGCAAGTGCTGTAGAATTCACAGTTTGTTAGATTGTAACAGAGATAAGAATTAATGAACATCTGAGTCTGAACAAGAAATACTCTCTGGTGCATTTAATCCCCACCCTGGCAAAAAATAAGATAAAACTCAACAACCTGAGAGTCACTGTCAACACCTGGGACAATTTCCCCCTTGGTCTGTGCCCCAGAAGAAGCACTGGGAGTTCTGGAGCTCCTCTGTCAGGGGTGCTGAGGCCACTCTGGAGCAGAATTAACTGGGATAATTGATCAGGAGCCCAGAGCAGCGAGCAGGAGAAGGAGGAAAGCTGCAGGTCCCAGAAGGAGCAGGTCACTTGGGTAGAGGTCAGTGACAAGGGCCAGGAAAATGTTCTGAGGATGGCAGAGGTCCTTGGGGGGCCTTGCTGGTGACATGGAAGGTCTTGTCCCAAGTGTTAAATCCTCACTCTGAGGCCACTGACCATCTCTGTTTTAAGGGACGGCTACTCTTTCAAAGGCAGAAATTGAATTATTTACTCTCAGCCTCAACAAAACACATTTTCCTTGATCTCTGGGGTTTATTTTTCAGTGTAAAGCCTTAGGAGGCAAACACCTTTCTCGAGGAGGCAAACACCTTTCTCGAGGAGGCAAAGGAGGGAGTTACCTATCCCCCACACCATTTGTTTGAATAATAAACCTCTTGAGCAAATATATGGGAGCTGTGATTTTTTTTTCCCCCTGGAGGAGATAAGGTTAGGTTTGCCTTTTTTCCAAAGGTGCACAGTTGATCAGCAAGAAGTTTAAGGAGGAGAAATGTGTTTTTGTGCCAGGTAAGAGCCCACACAGTGCTTGCCTTGCTCTCAAAATGGATGAGTCTGCAGCAATCTGCAGGACTGACAGCTTTATTTTCATCTGCCTGCCCTGATAGAGCACATCAGGAAACATTTTTCCACATCCACACTTGAGGATTTGAACATTCATATTGGTACCACTTTAATCTCATTTTACTCCACAGAATAATAATAATAAAAAAAGCCCAACCCAGTTATATGCATTTAATAACATCAGCTAAACCTCATTTGCTGCAGCAAATAATTTGGTTTGGTTTGTTTTTTCCTCCCCCACTCCTTTTTTTGGGAACTGCTTTTTCTCCCCCTCAGACTTTCACAGCCTGGCAATTGCTGGGTTTGTGGCACTTGCCAAGGGTGAAGGAATCTAATTTGCTAATTCAATCATCATTTGCAAACTAATGACTGTGAGCACATATAAAACCAACATTAAAGTGTCTGAAACAGCAGCTATGGCAGGGAATACATTCTCAGAGTAAACAAAACCACCTTGCAACTGAAGCATTTAAAGCCTGAGCATATTTCTGGTTCAGGAATTCAGTCCCTTCCTGGACAGCAATTCGATTATTAATGAAATTAGCAGTAATAAAAACACAGATCAAGCCTTCTCCCACAGCTGGGCTTCTCCAAGATCTCCAGCTGGATTGACTTTTGGGTTAAGGCAGCACAACAGGAAGAGCAATGAACCCCCTAGTTCTCAATTAGTGCTCCAGATCCTCCCAAGAAATGACATTTCTCAGTGTTTCTCCTTAAAATTCCTCAAGCTCCCTAAGTTCCAACCCAGAGTAAAGGACATATGTATGAAAATAAACAAAAAGCCCAACGTCACCCAACAGCAGATTCACTTCTCTCTATTGACATTGCTTTGGGCCAGATCTGAAATAGATAATCAGTAAAAATTCAGTTTCCTGAAGCACCTCTAAAATCTGCCTGTGACCCTGAGCTGGCAGAGAAGATCCTCACTGTAAAAAAGGAATGTACAAATAGGAGCACACTCCTGCCATTCAGGTGTTGCAAGTGACCCCTAATCTCAGTGAGCCCAAATTACATCATTGTGCCAGAGTTTCTCCAGTGGAGATGTGAGAAGAGAGCCCTCAGGCCATCACAGATGCAATAATAAATTAATTTATTTGAGAAAACAGCCTGAAAATGGGTAATTTTTTTTTTTTTGGACAATCAGGAAAATGTGTCTTTCTAGCTGCCTTTGGATAATAGATGAGGAATGTTATTTATCAGCAGGCATGCAGTGGTATTTAGGATGGATTAGCAACTATTCCTTTGCTGCCACTCTGTAGCACATGTTCTACCCCATGCTTTTCCCTTCATGGATTTCACTTTATCCCCCCACAGGGGCCCCTTGGGATCGATGCATTCCACTTCCATCAGCCTCTCAGGACTGCCCACACAACCTGTCCAAGCAGGAGCAGATTTCCAGGCAAATCCATGGAGCAGATCTTAGAAAAACATGTGTTTTCACACTGGAACAAATGAGGCAGGTATTGATCTTGCATGATGCCTGTGAGTTCTCTCAGCAGCAGCAATTCCTTCCTGCCAGGATGTTGCACAGAGCAGCTTTCAGAGGGAAAAAAAAATCAATGGAGGAACATTTGTCTGTTTTACAGCAAAGGCAAAAAAAAAAAAAAAAAAAGGTGAAATGGCCATGACCATCTAGCAGGAGCTGATTAAGCTGGAATGGGAACCTGGTCCTCTTCAGGAAGAGCAGGTCAGACTCTGGAGAACAAAGTTTTCCACATTTCCACAAGGTTTTTCCCAGCCAAGAGGCTCTGGAGGGTCAGGTGGCTGCAAACACCTCCAAGGGCAGCCTCCTGCCACAAAGATCTCCTGTGGAGGGGAATGTTCAAGTTTCCAAAGGTCACACAAGCTTGCAGAATGCCTGTCCTGCTCCCCTCTCAAAATCAGAGTGCAATTTGCAGTGTCCAAAGGATTTGTCTCACCAAATTCCCACGTTTTGGAATGAGCATTTCAGTAGCAATTGGGTATCCAGATCCTTGGGGAGATTTTAGCATCTGAAGTCTGACTATCTGTGCCATAAACAACTCCCCTCTTCGCCTCTGGGGTTGGATCAAAAGAGGGGCAGGCTAGAAACAAGCTAAAAATCAAACCAGTGCATAGAAAAGCTTTGCAGAGAATAAACCTGGCAGGACAGGGCTAATCCCAGCTCCAACACAGGCTGAAAGTGCAAAGCAAAAGGAGCCTCCGTTTATCAACCTCCAGTTCTGCTTTTCTACGTTTTATTTTACGTATTTAATCAAAAATACTTTGATTGAAAATCCTTGACTGAATTTGATTGAAAATACTTCGGGGTAGACTGAAGGCAGGGTGGTACCACTTCCAATTCTTCCCAAAGAAAGCCCAGGGTGCTGGTGGGAAGATCCCAGGTGCCACAGAATCAGCAGCAAGCAGAGCATTCCAGCAGCCAGGCAGTTAAAGAGGCTCGGAAAACGCCAGCTCAGCTGCCACACTCTGCCCTGTTGAATAAGCTCATCAAATTACCCACTGGAGCATTTCCAGTGGCCCAGCTGACTTGCTGAGCTGGGGGATTTGCTTGGCTGGGCTGGCACAGGGAGTTTCAGCCCCGTTTGCACGGCCACACTCTGTGGGAGCTGTTCCCTCCATCAGCTCCTCTCCGTTCACTGGTGGAATGTTCAGCTGGAAAATGACAGAGCAGTGCAGGAACAGGCTGAGCCGAGGGAAGGGGAACCTGCAGGGAGCAGGCAAAGACCAGGCTTTGCTCAGGGACATGTGGCATTGCTGGTGAGGACATCCCTGCTCCCGGTCCTCGCCTCTCCCTTTCCATCTGCTCTGCTGGGAAGTGGCTGCCACAGCAGGAAGGGGGAAAGAGAGGGAAATAAATAAATGAACACCCCTCTAATCACCCCTCTAAGCTCAGGAGCTGTGATTACAGACCACACTTTTAATCTAAAAAGTCCATCTTGTGCTCTCTTGCTCAGGCCTCAAGCACCTGAAACGTCTCTGAATTACCCCTCTCCTAAGGGCAGACTGCTTTTCCAAGAAGTATTCCAATCAAGAAAAAGAAATATGGATGTTTTTCTTCCCTTTTCTTCTCCCTTCTGTTCCTTTTGCCATGCAGAAATGGCATATTTTTGGGTGCCAGGCCCTGACATGCTTACTGAAACAGCTCCCAGAGGATCAAAAATTGAGGTGACCACCACCCTGTATCACTGATCTCAGCTACCAAAATACGTTTGGGGGACTAAACCCCCTCCAACCCTAAAAAATCACAGCTTGTTCTCAATCACAAACAATCTCTGTTGAAAATTTAGCTCCTGGGTTGGTTTTGACTGCACTTCACAAGCCTGACAAGTGTTCCACGCATTTTGTCTCCGCTCGCTTGCTGGTGGGACCAATTGGTTTGGCAAGGATTGCTCAGACCCAAAAGTGGGAATTCTTTGCTTCCATCTGATAAGGCAGCAGACAGCCTGGTAAAACCTTTTTCAATTTCAGTATAAAACTAAACAAGTGAAAAAAACAAGTGAAATTTCTTTTTCCAAATGGGCTTTACATTTAACCTTCAATTATATTAATAGTGCCATAAAAGTGAATGTACTACTGTAATTATACACTCAAAAAAGGCTGCTTAAAATCTGGAATGATTGTATTGCTTCATTGCCTCGCTGCTTTAGAATATTTTCTTTTTCCAAACATCTCCTACCCTCAGTCCAAGGGAAATGTTAAAGGTGACAGGATCTCTCCCAGCCCCAAATATCCCTCAGAAAAAATTGCATTTTCAGGTCCTACAAAGCCAAGAGGAGCTTAATTGCCTGCAACTGCAATTCCAGCCACTGCAAATCATATACAGCTCTCCCATGAAAGCATTAAAGAGCTAAGACTTAATTAGCATCCCTGATTAAATAGCAATTCATACAGCCATTATATCTTCCAGTTAGGCAGTGCAGTGCTCTGGAAAAGCAGAGAAGAAAAAAGAAAAAAAACCCCAAACCACACACGCTCCTTCCGTCAGTCACAAAATTCACCTCCACCCACTTTCCCCAAACTTTATCCTGGGAAATGTTCCTTTTTCACCGTGCAAAGGCCACTGGCAGCCACAGTTTGAAGGCTCCCAGGCAGGGTTTCCATCAGCAAGCTCGACCTGTGTGAGAGATCAGAGAGCCCCTGGCAGAGGCAGGCACAAAGAGCAGCTCCGGGAGAGCTGCACGAAAAAGCTCCCACAGGCAGCCACGTTCCAGCAGCCCCCCAGGAGGGAAGGGGGGGTCTCCCAGCAGAGAAAACCCCACGGTGCTGATAAAAGTCTCCAGAACACTCATTGCTGAAGCTCTGCTCCTGTTCTCCCCTGCTTCCACTTCACAGTTTAAAACACTCCACAGAGGAGAGGATGAACTCCTCCCCGGAGCAGCTGCCATGGCAATTCTTCACCTCCCTTGCTGGTGGGAAATGAAATGATGGGAAAAGGGGAGCAGAGACACATCCAGAGACAGCCCCTCAGTGCTGGGATAGCACAGCCAGGGCTGGCCTCATGCTGGGCTAAGAGTTTGTGTTCTGTGGTGTGGGAAATCCCTTGGATTATGCATTTCCAGTCCTGAATTTGATTATTCACCTGTTGGTTCTGCCCCAAAGGTGCTGCCTTGTCCCTGTTTCTTGCTGAATTTGGGAAGATCTCCAGACAAAGAGGAGCAGCATCTGTTGCTTTTTTTGCCAAGTGGATAATGCAGCACAAACAACTCCTTCTCCGCAGCCAGCTCACAGCCTGGCCATGCTCTCCAGGCTGGAAGGATCATTCCAGCCCCTTGTGAGTCTCATTTTATGAAAAAATGTACAAGAAGGAGAGATGAGACAACAGCAACAACAACAAAGAAGTAAGGAAAGGGAGCAAAAGTAATTTTGCACCACGTGTGCAGTTACCATCATAGAACAACATTTTATCAGGGCAGGTGCAGGATTAACAACACTGACCCTCCACTACAGCAGACTCTCAGTTTTCAAATGGGGAAAACAGATGGTTTGTGGCTTTTAATGATAAGGCACAGGGTCAAGAACTGGTTTGGGGTGCTACCACACTGCTCCAGGGGGCACATTGACATTTTGGTGTGTCTTATGATATGTCTTATCTCTCAGACAAGTGAAGAATTGCACTGCAGCAATATTCCTTCCCTCAGCCAAACTGGAAGCCTTAGATACATGAAATGAGCCTGTGGTGAGGATAAATAAACTGTCACATGACAGAACTCCAGTAAATTAGCCAGACAGACAGAACAATGACAGATGGGATATAAGAGGAGAGGGAGTTGCTGTATTTAGTGTTTGAAATGTCATTTGGATGCTGCTCACTGCTAATGTGCCTCCTGGGCCTTGCAAAGTCCTGCTCCATTGGCCTTCAGAAAGCCAGAGGTCAAATTTACATAGAATAATCTGAATATTTGAACAGTCCCTGCTTCCTGCTAAAAACCTTCTCAAGTAACTCTCTGGAACAAATGTGTTCTCTGCAGCACAGCTGAACAGTCCCTCACATACTCCACACACTCCTGTGCCACCTCTGGCCTTCCCCTGTCCTGCCTCTAGTCCCATTCCACACTATTCCCTTTCCAGAGGTCTTGGATCAGCATTCCTTCCCAGAGAACTGAAGGAAACTCCTTTTTTCCATCACTCCTAAATCTTATCCAGCTGTTTGATGTCAACACCCAAGGCGCTGTTTGCTCAGTTCACCTCTGGCTCTCCTTTCTCCAGCTTAGCCCCTGGCTCCTGCTTGGGAACAACCAAGATTTTTGGATTTTCACAGCCCCAAAGATCTCAAGGCCATCACTGAACACACAAAATATCTCAGAGGCGAGTGTGGAGCAGTTTCAGCTGTTTGCACTGTAATACATGACTGCTCAGTTGAGGAAAAGCTTGGAACAACATATGCTCCCAATTACCTCTGTCTTCCTGCAACCAACACTTTTCTTTTCCTGATACCATTTATCTGGGCTGCTTGGCAGCTCAGCTGGCTCCCCTTTTTCTCCTGAGGAACACAACCACATGCAGATGCTATTTATACACCGGGGAAATTATTCCTGCAACCATATTTTCCCAATAAAACCGGCCTCGTGTCCCATCCAAAGGGTGGGAGTCGTGATCTGTGACTGTGAAAGATGCCCTGGCACTTTCTGAAAAGTAAATCCACTGCCCTGGCAAAGTGTCAGCTTTGTAATTGCATTCTGTGGACCTGTAGTAGCTCTTTCCTAGCAAAGAGCTGATGAATTCCACCCCAGATGTGACTGGGAGTCAGTCCTGGGTTCCGGGGAGCTGTTAAATCAGAGAACAAACTTCATAATGAGCACCATAATTAGAAGCCTTATTTTTCTCATGGATCTGTCCTTACAGGTATTTTTATGCTCCTTTTCAGCTCCCACAATCCCTTCACAATAGCTGGGCTCAATAAGAATCACAGGAGGAAATCTCTCCCTCACTTTCTCTTTGAAATGCTGGTCAGACACCCGGAGGGAATACAAATGGCACACGAAACCTCATTTCCCTCACAAGCAGCAGCTTGGGAGTGTTCAGTTTATTCCCATTTCAAACTTTCCAAGCCTTGGCTGAAGGGAGAGTCCCACAGCCACACGGGTGACAGTGCCAAATACTGACAAGCAGAGCTGAAGGGGAGCAAAATGTTGTTTTGGGATAACAAATTCAGATTGATTTGGTTTTATGAGGTGCGTTGCCATATTTAGGGGCAAAAGTAAACCAAAAAATTTTGATTTGCAAAGAGCCAATTGCAAAACAGTTTCTTCTAGGTAAGATAAAAATCTCACCATGCATGAAAACTGCTACAGAAATCCCCACAAATGCCAAATATCTTTCTGTCCTGTGTCTTAGAGTCCATTTAATTCATACAACTTGAAAATGAGTACAACATGCTATCAAAAAGCACTTAAAAAACCCCAGAAACCCAAGGCCAGCATTATGATGAGCCACCATAATTACTGTAACCAATGGAATATCCTTGCTCAGCTTATCCATGTCCACAAAAAAAAACCCCAAACATGAGAATTCTGCAGGCCAGCTCTGCAAGCTCAGCCAGAATGTGACAGAGAAGAGGTGTTTGGAGCATCCCCTCTCCTGCCACCACCCCCCAGGCTGAACACTTGTCACAGTGCCACGTGCTGCCAGGTACCCAGCAACTTGTTGCAAAGCAGAGAGATGGATGCTCAGTAACCCTCCTGAACTAATTTTTCTCACTCTCTGGAAGCAATTTTCTAGGCCATCTATCTGGGAATGTCACCTTTCTAATGGGAAGCAAGGAACTGCTGCCTCCTCCTGCTCCAGCAGAACACAGCTGAGCTTTATTTTCTTTTTATTAACAATCTACAGCAGTGATGGCACAGGAAAAATGTATTTTATTCAAGACTTTAATCAACACTTGATGAGAATTACGTGCTTCCCCTCTTTAAATGTAGTTCTGTGGGGGGTTTTTTTCTTTATCCTAAAATGGATAATTTTGCTTTGAAACAGTTGAGATTGATGCTTGAAATTAAGGTAACACCCCAGAAGTTTAACACAGCTGAATAGCAGGAGGAAAACTTTGAGCCATGCTTCCAGGAGAAATGTGCCAGGAAGGAGATGGTTCCATTATTGGAAATGTCTTTTTTATTTGCCTCACTACAAATGCTTCCCTTAAAAAAAGCAAAACGTAAAAAAGTTGAGATGTTCCCAGCTGGTTCAAGGTTTCGCAGAAATTGAGAGAACCCCAGTGAGCACTGAACTTTTCTGGGTCCTGTGACTGGGAACACTGAGAGAAATATTCAAAATGCAACCTTTCTTGGATGAATTTTTAAAACAAAAAGAAAAAGATAATATTCATCACCAACACTTCTGAAAAAAAAAAAAAGCTGAGACTACTGAGCAGCATTGCCCTGCTCACGCAGAGCTCCTGGAGGAGAGCTACAGGAATAGGGACTAGAGAAGAAAATTCCCTTCCACTCCCTCCAGTATCCCTGTCTTGGTTGGGAAGAGAAGGAAGGAGAGAAGTAGGGAGCAGGCAGAATAATATATCTAAAGAATATAATATAACATATACATGAAAATATATTATACATACACTATATATAATATATATTATATAATTTATATAATATATTATATATAATGTATATTATGTATGTAATGTATCTTTTATATATATTTTATGTATCTACTATACTGTGTATAGTAGATATATTAGATATAGTGGATATATGAGATCTGTTAGATCTATTTCTTACCTGCCACAGAGAATCCCAAGGCAGCTCCTCATTCACAAGAGGCCGTCACCACTTTGAGACCAAACCACCTCTCTGCCCCATCCACAGCGAGTCCACAGAACCCTGAGCTGGCTCTTCTCCAAAATTATCTTTCTATTCACCAATTAAAGACAATTCCCTGGGGCTGGTGCACCTCCCGAGCAGCAGCAGAGCTGTTTCCCCTCAGCAGTGCTCGGCTCTGGAAGGTTCCCTGCCCCTTTTGTCCCTGGATTTCAGGCTGGGAACACTGTGGTCTGGCGGAGCTGCCGTCTTTCTAAAGGAGCTGAAAGTGTTCCTCAGGCTCCGGTCCCAGGAGTGCATTCACCCATCCATCCTGGGAGCCCTTCCCTCGCCATTTGGGAGGGAAGTTCCGAGGGGTTGGAAGCCAAATACTGCTGCCATTGTTCGGGGCCTCAAAACGTCCCAGCTGAGGGGAGGCAGCGCCGGGCCCGCGGTTCCTCCAGCCCCAGGGACGGGAGCCTGGGGAAACAGAGGCTCCTTTTGGGAAGGCAGCATTAACCTTGGAAAGGGAAGCGTTCCAAAGGCTAAGGACTGTCCCAAAACAAATCCTGACCTATATAATATAATAGGTTTTGTTTACTGAGGCGTGAGCAGATACTACTCCGCTGCTTTAAGTGAACAGGCCCGGCGCCAAAGCTATCAATGGAATTATATCTGCTTATGCTGCTGGGAAGTTCTGCTCTTTGCACAGCATTCACTGAGGTGTAAAATGAGGACTTAATGTTACTTGCTTGGACTCATTTCAAAAGCAATTGCTGCACCTGTTCATACCAAGGCACAAAGTTGTTTGTTTTTGTTTTTGTTTTTTTTTTTTACCAGGGCCCAACGTCACAAAACCTGGATTGAGAAATTAACACCATCTTTTATTTTACTCCACATTTCTTTACTCTTTACTAACATTATCCCTTCCAAAATGCATTTTCCCCAAAGAAATCAAAATAAAAATGTGTTTCTGCCTATTAGACAATAAGCAATTCCTTGGCTCTACAGAAGAACAGAAATCTTTCTGGCTCCCCAAACTCAATCAAATATTGAGTTTGAACAACACATCCCAGCTCCTCTGGAGCTTCATCTTCCAGGTATGAACCAGGCAATGGGGACTCCTCAAGGATAATGCACATTATAGTTAATTCCATACTCTCTGAGTGCAATAAAATAACAAAACAAGTCAGATTTCTCCACAGAAAAACCTGAGTTCTTATCTGCACAGCACAGATTGAGCGAAGAGTTCTCCCCTGTGATTGAGCTCTAAGCCAATCTAAAGCAGCAATGGATCTACTCCAAAAATCCTGCCAGACTACAGGGATTGTGCAAACAGGGGCCTTGGCTCTGGAAAGCACTGAATATCCTCAGCCTCCACTGGGAGCCCGTGTTGCTTTGAAGGAAAAAGGAATTTCACCAAAGGGAGCAAGTTTTAACCTAAACAAACAAACAGCACACAGTGGTATAAAGTTATCACAGTAGGGAGAACAGTCTTCATCGCCCTATGGCTACAAACATTGGTGTGCTTGGAAGAAGCAGAGGAAGTGAGAGATGTGCATAATTTGCTGATTTATTGCCAGTTGTCTATAAGCCAGGCAAATGCAGACAAACGGCCAAACCCAGCTCGCACAGCGCTCCTGGATGAGCCTGGTGACCTCCAGAGGCTCTTCCCAAATTTTCTGTGAGGTGCACCATAAATTTTGGAGATGTCCATCGCCGCTAAGGGTAGCCCAGAGATCCTGGGGGAATCCAGGCCCACGGGGGCAGCTGCTGTGGATGAAGCTCTCCATCAGGGGAGGCAGAATAAATCCTCATGCCTTTACTTATTTATTTGTTTATTTATTAATAGAGAAAATAGGCTCTAAATACTGTTTCTTCCTGGTGTAAACATTGGCTGAAGTGTCTCCCACAGCAGAGGCTGCATTCAGATATCTCCAGTTTTGCACTTCCATCGTTCCCATCTTCAAACCACAGGACTTTTGTGTGGTGTTGCCAACACAAGTGCCAAACTCTCCCAATAATCCTGAAGGGATAACAACACTCAGGGCAAAGCTGGCACGTAGCTTAAGAAGGCAAAACCTCGTCACACTTCAGCAGGGCCAATGCTCTTTGCACATTTTTGTAGTGTCCTGTGTCTTCAGGTTTGTTCAGGGTAAGAAAACTTGTGGAATTCACAGCAATTCACTGCCTACCTCAACGAGAGACAAGGAGGAAGCTGAGGAAAGTTGGGTTCTTCTGAGCCATGGAAGCACTTGTGGGTCATAGTGGCAAAATCAGATATCAAATCAAATCAAATATCAATTAAAGATATCAACCAAATAATCAAGAGAGATCAATCAAAATCAAATACCATCAAGTGGTAAAATTAAATAGAGAGAAAAAAAAACGACTGTGGGAGCATTATTGGTTTTTAACATTATATGGGCAATGGGAATATCACATAGCAAATATTTATATGTAATTCAGAATGTGTTGGTAAAAGATCACCTTTGGATTGTGTTAAATAGGGAGGCTGAAGGTTCCAAAAGTACACACAAGTGCACTTCAATGGGGCTGAGGTGTCTGTCTTTCTTACACCCCTAAGAAAAATAAAAAAACCCTATGCTGACTGATTAATGCCTAGTTTGGGTTGGAAATACCAAGTTTAATTCCGTTTTTGTTTAATTATGTTTTGGTCTAATGGCTGGCTCAGGCTAGGGAGGGAAACACATGGATGGGGGCAGGAGAGGGGTTACACCCACAAATAGCAACATCATTTTTAAGATCCATGGGAGCAGAGCTGGAAGCCTTTTATCAGCCAAGAAATTCCCACTGCCTGTGAGTGCTCCCCGGCAGAGCCGCGTAACTCAGCTCTGAGCACCAACCCCCAGCCTGACTCTCCCAGCTCCCCGTTCCTACCGTGCCCCACATCCCCCAGGGCTTTCAGCAGCTCCTTTTAGGGCTCATCACGGCAGGGAGATGACAAAGTGTCAGCTCCCGGCTCCCCTTGAAGATCCCCCTCCCCTGTGAGGATGCCAATCTGAGATGCCACCAGCCGAGGCACGCTCGTGTTCTATCACACGTCAGGAGATAGAAACAACAGCCTGGAGGGTGCCTCTCCCCCCTCCACTCCTGTAAACAAAGGAACTCTTTATTCCTGGAGTAGGAGATCTCGCAGGAAAGCTGTGAATCCTGGCTGCTACATGGCACAGGGAACTCCTGCTCCTGCTAAGAAAAGCTCCCACAAATAAACCGTGGTGGTGCTGGAGAGGTTTATTTGCCAGGCAGTTTAGACACCCTCACAGACAATTCATTCTTGTGTATTTCAAAGTGATTCCAGAGTGATTTCACTCTGGTTTTAAGGAAGCTGCCATCTTACACCAACAAAATATAGAGGCTTGTTTTAAATTGGATGGAGGTTATTTTAATTTGCTGCTCCAGAACTGGAATCATTTTGTGGAAGCAGCGGTGACATTAAGGAGCTGGAACTGCATTTAAACGGTCAGGAGAATAAATGGAAGCAGCATTCTTTTGTGATTCCCATCCTCCAGAGAGAACAATAACCCATTCAGCTTTCCTGGGGAAAATAAGGACCCTCCCACACAAAAAGCCCCAGCAGCCCAGCTGCCACCCAGTCCACATTTTATGTTCCCCATCGCCATCTAAAAGCACAGAACTGCATTGTCCACTGCTGGAGGAGTATCCAGGCCAGTGGAGCTATGGCTTTCTGCAAAGAACCAGTTTCTCTCTCTTCCAGCTTCCCAAATTCCACTCCAAGAGCTTCCTCTCATTTCCAGCAGCTGTTTGCAAACCCTCCATCTTGAAGGCAGGGATACCAAGGAGAAAAAAAAATGCTTTACAAGAAATATTCCAGCTAAGAATAAAGCTTAGAACAACCCCTTGTGATCAATTCATACATAAACACAGCAAATGCCTTTAAAGGTTATAATGAACAGACAAAGTAGTGTGATCTTAACCAGCAGAAAAGACAAGGGGATGTGGCAAATCCACAGACTGGCTTCCCATGGGAAACCATCCCAGCACCATCACTGAGCCCAGCAGAATGGATGGAGATCCCCTTCCAGCAGCCCTTCCCTGCAGGAGTGCATGAGCCCAGCCCTGATGAACAAAACCAGCTGCAGACAGATTTTTATTTTGCCTTCAAACCCCAGATAGGTTAAAGCACGTGCCAGATGCCAAGCAGAGTAATCTCTGCTCTGTCCCAGCACTGCTTCTTAAACAATTCTTAGGGGTTTTGCTCTTTGCCTGGTTTGCTTGGGGGTTTTTCAGATGGTTAAAACATTCTGCAGAGGTTGTTTTGGGTTGTTTATGCTCCTAATCCAGAAGCAAGCACCGAGCAGACTGAGGCACTGCAAGCTGAGGTTGTTCCCTGCTGCTGCTCAAACTCTTCAGCTACAAACTCCTCTCGTGGACCCAGCTGCTAAACCCTGCTGGGGAGAGCTGGGTTATGTGCAGCAGCACTTCTTGTGGCCAAAAATTAGCAGACCAAGTGGAATAAAATGGTGCATGAGGGGAAAAAAAAAAAAAAAAGCCCAGGTTTTGGCTCCTTGGCCATCCTTTTAATCCCAAAAGATGCAAGAGGGAGCAACCCCTCCTTCAGGACCAAGCAGCAAATATTTCTGCACTGCTGCTCCCACTGCTGCCAAAACCTGCTGTGATCAGCCAAGGCAGGCAGGGAGGGTGGCCTTGATGGCTCCCATCTGCTTCCTGAGGAGGAAAATGCTGAACTGCCCTCGTTGTGGCCATTCCTTTGCAGAGTTAATTATTTCTCTGTGTCCCTGTCCCCAAGGGAAGTGCCACTGACACAGCTCTGGGCACTTACAGCAATTTTTCCCTCAGCTCTGCACACCTCAGTCACCCCCAAGGAGAACCTGCCCAGAAACCTGCCCAGAAACCTGCCCACTTTTATTCTGCTTGCTTCACTGTCTGTTTATTGTCACCAGTGTGGTTTTTAGATTGCCCGTGTGGATGGAGGAAACAGCTAATTTTGACATGAACTCAATTAATCCACACAATAGGTTGTGGCCAAAATTAAACCACATAGCTTTGGAGGGAGTCTGAATAGAGAGATTTTCAAACAACATCTGTGCTGCCTGTAAAAAAGGAAGATTACTGCCCTGCCCCTCCACCTCACCTCTAACAAATGAAAATAATTCACCCGTGGCCACAACACATCTGGATTTTAACCACCAGGTACACACATTTTACCTGCCATGCCTCAGGCACCTCTCAGCAATCCTTTTTTTTTAACTTCTTGAAGCAAATCCCAACACAAGCAGCTCTGTCCTGGCGATGCAATTCTGTTGAGGTTTTCTAGCACTTCAAAAATAGCGGCCAAAGGAAAATTTAGTGGTCTCATGACAGGAAAAACAATCTCTTGAAGGGTTCGCTCAGAAAATGTGCGTTCCTTGGAAATAAAACAGCTTTTGTCTTGCCCAGAAGACAAGGCAGCAAGTTCTTATATAAAGAACAAAAGAAACTAGATGGGGTTGCCTTTCTACCACTGTCAGTGCTGGCACAGATGCGAGCTGCACATAATAGTGCTTGTGGCTTTTTAAAAATAGATTTTAAAAAACTATCTAGGAAATTTTGGGATGTATTTAAAGGCAAATCTAAGCATTTTCCAGGTACATATTTGTGCATTACTAAATCACTTTGGCTAAGACATACAGGCTCCTGTAAAATAAAAGACATTCTTGGAGAATTTTCATTTGAACCTTCCCCGTCCCCAAGACATTACCTCCATCAGCCACCCATTTATTTTTATGTCATCTGCATAAAGACAGGAGCAGGCTCTGGTGCTGAAGCTCAATTTTCAATATGAAAAGGTTTAAAGCTGTAATAAATCCCACCAGTCAGCGTTCAACTCCCTTCTGTGGGAGGAATCACACTGAGACAAATCCAAATGTTCCACGGCCTCTCCAAATTGCTTTCAAACGATGTCCTTGAGCACCTCCAGTTCTTTATTATTTCCATCAAACCCAATTCCCACCGGGACTTCCCCAGCAGTTTATCATCACTCTATAAACCTGTCAAGTGCCTTGGAGACCCCTGGCAACAGCGTTTGTCACTCCAGTGCCTCCTTGGTTGTGTAAAAGGAAAATCATCCTCGTGTGCTCAGTGGAAATTGATATCCTCGGAGTGGCTGCATGCAAATGTGGGAGAACAATCTTCCCCAGGGCCCTGCCAGTGTGGCTGGGAAGCACAGCCATCCATCTCCTCTTCCAGCCAGCCATGAAGATGAAATCCAGCCACGTGCCCCTGCACTGGCAGGCAAAGCTGCTGTGAGCACTTCCAGAGGGAATTCTGAGTGACAAACCACAGCCAGCCCCCTTTGCTGGCCTTTGAGATGCAGCCAAACCCTCCCTGTGCTCCTCAGGGGAGGGCCCAAGGTGCCAGGGCCGGATTCACAAGCAGGACAAACCCCTGTGGATCTGTCCAAGCCACTGCCCTTTCCAAGGTACACCCTTGGCTCCCTTCCCTGCTCTTTTCTCCAGAATATTCCTTCTTATCCCCCTCTCAACACCACAGGCTGATCATCGGGACAAAAGTGTGTTGGAGCCAGCAAGCAGAGCTTTTGTGGGTTTGGGGAGACGGCAGCAGCCACATTTTTTCTCACACCTGCTCTCCTAAAACTCAGCCAGCCACGGGGAGATAATCTGGTTTATAATCCCAGTTTTAGTGCAGTGAACAGGTTGGAGCTGCAGGATGTTGTGCACCACAGCCCAGCAATCAGCAGTGGCTCTCAGGGTCACAGGAGCTCAGCCAGGAGAGGTCACCTGAGGGGCCAGGTGGAAGGTGAGCATTTGGTGACTGGATGGTTTTCCATAGAACAGCAGCACCACATTCCCTGTCTTTCACATGGATTCGGTATTTATCCCCTCAAAGTCTATTTTTTTCAGAAAAATGGCATCTGAGAAGATATCATAGAGTCAACACAGTCTGTGGTTTTATCAAATTTAGCATCATCTTGATACGGAAAATTCCTGGCTGCAAGCAATAGGCTGACAGACATCAGCACCATAAAACCCCATAAAACCTCATAATACCCCACAAAACCCCACAGGCACAGAGCTGGGCTGCTGTGTGTGGTTATAGACATTGCTGCTTGTCCCCATGCTCGAAGCTGAGCTTTCCTTACCGTGCTGCTAGCCCAGGACTAGCCCAGATAGCCCAAGGAGGAGGAGTGACAATCAATGGCTGTGCCACTCTGCAGGTTGGCTCAGAAGGACATTGTCACCTCGTTATGGTGACAAACCACTCCCAGCTGAGTGCACAGGCCAGAGCAAAAGCCCCACTGACATTCTGTTCACTTAGACCTGAACTGCAGAACTTCATAACCGCAGAAATCTCCTTAAATGCACTGCCAGGTGAGGGCAGGAGCCTCCCTGCCTGCCACAGGAAAAGGGCAGAGCCTGGAGTCCACACATTTTCACACACACACAGGATGGTGGGCCGTGGATTTGTGCATTTACAGGCAAACCTGGCCAGCTGATCCCTGCCAGCTGGCAGGAATCCCAACCCTGCTGTGCACAGCAGCTGCACACGGAGGGATGGATCACTGGACACGTGAGGCACTGCTCCACCAGCAGCCAGGTCTCACTCAGGCAGAACTCTTACTGATATCTAAAGCCATGCCTGGAATGGCTGGAATGTCCCACTTCATTAATTAGTTCACTTCCTAAATCCAAAATATATTTTGTTTCTAAAAAAGCCCAAGATTTTCACCCGCAAAATTATGACACCAACTCAGCAAATATTAAAGCATTACAAAAAAAACCCCTCCCAAAAATCCCAACCAACCAAAAAAAACCCCAATGGCTTTAATTTAACATACCAAAGTCCACTAGTGTGTTTAGGTGCTCTAAAATATAACTTTCTGTACATTACAGGGCAGGTGACCTGGTTATCAAAAGATGTCTGAAACGATACCTCAGTTTGTCCTGGCTGTACAAAAACCTCAGGAGTTCAGAGGAGCTGATCCTGTTCAATCAGGTTTTGGAATTGGCAATAAAACTGGGAACTCTGCTTGGATGTGGTGGCAGGATTTAAACCCAAAACCAGCAGGAGAGTATAAACTGAGTGTCTCTCTGAGCACCACATTGGACATGACCTGTGCTGAAGAACAAAGTCACACAAACCTGCAAATCGTGCCCAGAGGGCACAACAGCCTAGAATTTCTAAATCTGTCCTCCCAGACACATTTCTGACAAATAACACCTCAGATATTTTTTAAGTTCACCATCTCTGCCTCAAAAAAGCAGCTTATTAGAGCTGCCACAGAAAACCTCTCTAATTCACATTTCCTGAAGGTCCAGTACTTTTAAAGCTGATCCAGATGACACCAGGAGGTCCAAACAGCACAAGGCAGGTATGAAAGGATACAGCTAATTTCCCAAAACCTGCTAAGGTCAAGAATTACACAACATTTTCTCTACCAGGTGGCCAATTGCCAACAATCCTGCTGAAGGCAAGCAAGAGTTTGTGGCATCACCCTTCCCAGGGGGGGAACCAGGAGAAGGACAGGAATTTAATTTGCATTACCTCATCTGCACAATCCTCCCGAGCAACAGTGGCCCCAGCTGCCACTTGCCAAGCAGATAAAGCACTGAGAAAGTTGTGCTGGTTTTTGTCACTGAGGATCTGGGCTAGAGGAGCAATAATTGGAGTTTCTTTGTCATTCCAGGAGCCAAAACTTCAGGCTGCAAAATTACAGCAGAACCAGTCTTGCTTTGTTCATTTTTGTGCAAGAATCCCAACCTCACCTAGAAACAGGACCAAGTGTGATCCTGCTCACAGAGAATTCCTCCAGGTTAAAACTTCCATGTTTTACCATGCCCAAAATGAAAACCTTCATGTTTTACCTTCCCCCAAATTAAAACCTTCATGTTCTACTTTCCCCAAGTTAAAACTTTCGTGGTTTACCTTACCCCAAATGAAAACCTTCATATTTTACCTTCCCCCAAATTAAAACCTTCATGTTCTACTTTCCCCAAGTTAAAACTTTCGTGGTTTACCTTACCCCAAATGAAAACCTTCATATTTTACCTTCCCCCAAATTAAAACCTTCATGTTCTACTTTCCCCAAGTTAAAACTTTCGTGGTTTACCTTACCCCAAATGAAAACCTTCATATTTTACCTTCCCCCAAATTAAAACCTTCATGTTCTACTTTCCCCCAAGTTAAAACTTTCGTGTTTTACCTTACCCCAAATGAAAACCTTCATATTTTACCTTGCCCCAAATGAAAACCTTCATGTTCTACTTTCCCCCAAGTTAAAACTTTCGTGTTTTACCTTACCCCAAATGAAAACCTTCATGTTTTACTTTCCCCCAAGTTAAACCTTCATGTTTTACCTTGTCCCAAGTTAAAACCTTCATGTTTTACCTTCCCTCAGCTTGGGGAAATGGCCAACACTGCCATAATAATAATGTTTGGCTGCCAATGAGTTGATGTTTTTTAATCCCATTATTTAACACAGTTCTGTCACTCATTAGACTTGGCCTTGACAAGCTGGGACAAAAATGAACTTTTCAGTGCTGTCAAGAGGAGCAACGAAGGGACATGGATGGGAACTGTGACACTGTGCAGGTGTCCAGGTGACAACCACCACAGGAAACATTGCCCAGGTGAAAGTTCAGCTTCCTGGGGTGTTTTATTGTCACTTGAGGTCAGGGCACTCCCCTGCAGCACCTGAGCTCCAGCTCTTCATTAACTGCACTCCAACACCCAGGACTCTGTGAGCTCCACAAGGAGAAGCTGTGACCCCGATCATTCTCCCCAGGAATTCCTGCCCCTTCTTCTCCCACCCCGTGCAAAAGGCAGCTCTGCTGAGAGGAGGAAATTCTCCCTGGCCCCAGCCCAGCTGAGGAGCTGCTCTGCCTTGCCAGGTGGAACACCCGGCACAAAGCCCAGCGCTCCCAAGGAATCCAGGAAACCTCGAATCAATATTCAGCACAGATCCCTGCACCACAGCAGTTACATTATCTTGTGTGGCACATGCACCGTTCCCATGGCAACCAGCATCCTTCATCCAACTCCATTATTTCGGCTGTTTGAGGCTCTCAGAATCTCTGGTGCCCCAGCCATGGCTCGGAGCTACTTTGTGCTAATCAGCCTCAGGAACAGAGAAGAGAAAACAAGAAGGAAATGCAGCAAAGTCTGGTTTTTCCTGATCGATCAGCACCATGGAAAGGAGGAAGTGGCATGGGAGGCACAGCTCCAGCAGCTGAGGGAAGGGATTCTTATGTAACCTCCTTCATTAGGCGAGACTAACGTGCTGCAAATCCACTCCAGCCTTTTAATTCCACAAATTCAGCAGCTGGCTCAGCCAGTTTGGTCACCAGGAATGGCTTTGTACTGGGTGTTAGGAAATAAAAAAATCTCCCTGCACATCTTTTGTAACATTAATGCCTCTATAATTGATATCACACAGGTCTTTATTTTGAAAAAGGGCTCTGCTTGTAAGCACCAGCAGCATGGTCCAAGAAAATAATTTGATTTTGACCTTTTTATGATGTCTGCTGTTAAAGTTTTAAAGGGCTATTATAAAAATCTATAATCTTTATAGTACAATCTATATGTGCTTGATATAAACTGTCCCTAGATACCTTAAGTAAGCTCCATCAATAACACCATTTCTTTTTTTTTTTTTTTTGGGCATTAAAGTATTTCCACATCAAAGCATTACAGCAACCTCATTATGCTTAATACAAAGTTTCTCTTAGTCACCAACCAGGGAATTTCAGGCAGAAAATAAATAACCTCAATTATTAAAGCCACCCTTGACAAATCATCCCTAAGTTGCCAGCCCAGGGTTTATCCCTGGGAAATACACATGGGTCAGGAGGAACACACAAAAATGCTTTGAAGTTGGAGGGTTTGAAGGCTCCTAAAAAGAGATGTTGAAATAAATAAATAAGGCACTGTGCCAGCAAATGTCCTTACAAGTGGCAAAGGAGACTAACAGCTGCTGAAATAGGCTGACCTTAAACTGTTGGGAAGAGCAGGAATTCTCTGAGTGTCCTGAGCAGCATCTCTGACAGCCACATCCCCTCTCAGGGCAGCTCTGGGCCCTTCTGGAGGTGAGCAAGGTCAAACCCAAGCTCAGCCATGCCCGCTGGGAGCAGGGAGATGGAGGGAAGTGCCCCTCTCCCTCCCCAGAGCATCCCGGCAGCCCCGGAGCCCAATTTCCTGGCTTGTCATGGGTTCAAACAGTGCAGGAACGGGGCTGGCTGAGCTGGGAGCCATCCTCCTCTCCTCTCCAGCCCCAAAGCAAACATTCCAGCCCAAGCAGACCCCAGGAGGGGTCCTGGCAGGTCCTGCTCTTCCAGGCTGATGTCACGCTCCGAACACAATTTTCAGGCAGAAGCGACAGACACTGAAAACTTCTCCAGAAAACAAGACCCCCCCAAAAAATCCCTTTCACCACGGGGCTGGTGAATGTGTCAAGCCCCGAGGGTTTGCAGCTGCTGCCAGGGGGGTGTCTGGGCACAGGGCACAACCTCAGAGCCTGGTGCCCTGCTGGTGGCCCCGGCACAGCCCCTGCAGCCAGGCTGCCCCACTGCTGCCCAGCCCCAGGGCTGCTGCTGCTGCTGCTGCTGCTGCTGCTGCTGCTGCTGGCTGAGCTCAGCCCAGGACAGAGCCACCATCCCCTTGCACTGGGGCTGAAGCACGCTGCTCCTCAGCTTTGGAATTTCGCTCGTGTTCGGCAGCCAGAGAAATCAATGGAATTAAATTCGGGCCATTTGTACCATTTAAGCCCACACAGAGAGAAGCTTAACATATTTAATCTTATAGCTTCCTTCCATGAAATAATTTGCCAGAGGAAAAGGCATGGAATTTTCCATCCACCCTTTCCCTTGGGAACGTGCACCACGAGCGTGCACGGCTCCGTTTTTCCTGCTCATGGGACGGAGAAACTCTGGTGATGACCCAGGAATGCCTGAACTGTTCTCCCTTTTTGTGTGCTCCAGCCCAGAGATGGCTGTTTCTTCAGGCTCTGTGTCACCCTCCTGTAAGAGACCAGCAAGGGATGCTAAAATGGGAATAAAATGGGAATAAAATGGGAATAAAATGGGAATAAAATGGGATTGGGAGGTGAAGCAAGCAGCCCATGCAGCTGAGGAAGATGACATTGTGTTACCCTGAAGCCCATCTGCTAAGCCAGAGAGGATCTAGCACACAAGAGCAGCAGGATCCTTGAGGAGTGATATCTTTTTTCAGAGATGTTCAAAGCCCGCTCAAATAATCCCAGTTAATTTTAATTTCGGAAGGTTAGATAGTCCTCAGAATTTTCTCTAATTGCATATTCCTCAGAATAGACTCCTCTGGTTGCACTGTAATCAAATCATAATTAAAGCATCTGTGTCGTTCTATCCATCCCTTCCTGCTATTTGTAGCATTCACAGAAGGCAACAAAGATGCAGAATGCAAAATTTCCAGCACCAAGGCAGCAGTGCAATGATGGGGATCTGTGCTGCTGTGGCTGTCTGAGCATCTCCTTGGGCTTCTGCTGGCCTTTAAAAAGCAGCTGAGGAGGAGAAGAGCACCAGGCAGTGCCCCCCTTGTTGTGGCCACCACTGGAGGCCGTGTCTCATTCCTGGGATCCTTGTTTTGAGCCAGCTGCCTCCTTCCAGCCCAGCTCCTCTGGGCAAACAGGGCTGGGGGAGGCAGAGGGGGGCTGGAACTAAGGGAGGGGTTCAACACCAAATCACCTTGGCAGAAGAGAGGATTCTCTCTTTGGGCACCTTCGTGGTTGTTAGATGAGTCTCCACTCATCCAGGAAAAAAAAGATTCTCCAGATGAGTCTCCACTGCTTTCCAGCCAGGAAAAAAAAAACAACCCCAAACTCAAGCAACCAACAGCAAAGTGATCCCTGAGCTTTATAACAGAACTCAGAGTAACTAGTTGGACTATTGGTGGTAGCCTTTGCCTTCCAGAGCATCTTAGAAGTCATATTTCAGGTGAAAGGTGCTCCCATAAACTTTTCCCCCACTGTAGTGTGAAGTGATGAAAACACTGAGTAAACCTCTCTGGGAAAAGAGTTTGCAGCTTGAGTTTTGTCTGCTTTACTTCAGAAAGACAAGGGGGAAAAAGTTCCAATTTCTTGCACACACAGAGTCCAGGATCAGACTGGGATAATATCCTTAGGAATTTGTAGTTTGTATTAAAAGGAAAACATTGATTGGTGAATGAAATCATCTATTTTTCAAAAGAAAATTTTGTGATGCACTTAGGCACCACTAACACAGCTTTGTCTCCCCTCCTGGATTTTAGTCTTGTTACACAATTTGTGATGCTGCAGAATGAACCTCAGCTGTGCAGGCATCACTTGATAAACCCCTGACATTGGAGTGTGACATCACTCCAATGAAACATTAAAATAATTGTCATTTTGCACAGAAAAGATTCCATTTACACAGAGGTTACTCTGAGCACTCCAGACTAAAATCAGCATTGAGTTTGCTCTAAGCATCACTTTCCTTCCAAAGTATAAAGATAAAGATCAAAACTGGAATCAAATCAAAATTTTCCAGCTTAACAACTCACTGTAGGAATCATTTTTAAATAACTTCTATTTTTGGATAATGAATCCTTTCAGAACCGACTTTGAGTGGAAAAGCAATTTTGGAAAAATTGACACCTTAAAGTTGCTTAATTTAGGTGCTAAACAGAATTTTCATAGCTATTGGTTAATGTTAGCTACAATATCTGGGGTGATTTTATTCATTTCAGGGGGTGTTTTATTTCATTGGGATTGCTGCAGGTCACTGGGATGGGATTGCCACAAATCTTTGGGATTGCTGCAGATCTTTGGGATTGCTGCAGATCACTGGGATTATTAATTATTTTACTCCCTAGTTTATAAGGGTCAAATTCTGTCCATGTTCTGTCTGATTTTTCTCCACCAATTAAGGAGATCCAGCTGTAGATGAATTCACTTATCCCACTGCACATTTCAAAAATCCAACTGCCAGTCTTGCCCTTATAAAAGGCTCACACTAGTGGTCTGTGAAGCTGTTATAGATAATATTTTCCCCTTAAAGATCTACATTTGAAAAGCAGAAGAGTAAATCCAAGGATCCAGCGGGTGTCTGGTTCTACCCTCATGCTGAGGACGGGAGCAGAAGTCGGGGCTGAAACGCTGCCTCTCCTCACCCTGCCAGCCACAGGACTGGGAGCAGGGGGACAAACCATCCCAGTCAGGCTCTGAAGCAGCCTGATTGTGGTTTAAAAACCCAAAGGTTGGATTTCTCATTGCTATTGGCCCAAGCAGAGGCTCAGCTGCCTGGTTTGAGCCTTGCTGAGCTCTGCTGAGCTGAGCTTTGTGTGAGCTCTGTCCTGACATGAGCACAGCCCTGTCCCTCTCTGTCACCTGCTCAGAGAGGTCAGGGACGCTGCAGCATCACCCTGCCCTGCCAGCTCTGAGGTGCTCTGCTTTATGTAACCAAATGTGTCACCACATCCCAAGCACAACCGTGCAAATGTCACAGCTGAGCCTCTAACGTGCACTTGCAAGGCACAGATTCATCCCCAAGTCCAAACTCATTCCTCGTCTCCAGCGTTCAAGGCAGGCATGAGTTGGAAGAAATCATGGCAAGGAGAAAATCCTAAGATAACTTGAAAAGAAATTGTCACCAAGGATTCTCTTCAGAGATAATATTTTTTTTTTTCCAAATCACTTGTTCGTAGTTGAGTCATCCCAGAGAGAATCTAAAGCTTGTGGAAATTTGTCACTGCGCGTAGTACGAGGAGTGCAGAACGCTTACAGATTATTTAGAAATTTCCCTTTTGCATCTGGAGCTTGGATTGCACTTGCAGGGTGAATAGACTCAAACGCACAGCCAAAAACATCCTCCCCCAGCACCTTCCCACTCGTTCCCACTCCTCATCTTCAATTACTACTCTGTTAGACTTAATAGTGCCATCAACACTGCAGTTCTCGAGCAGGAATAAAATCAGCAATCAGTGCCTTCAGTAAACACATTAACACCAACTCATCCACGCTAACAAATCATTGTTTACTTCTGGAATATGTTTTAGCAGCCCACGATATTTGTCAAGCAAGCGAGACTGGTCCGTGCAGCCTCTGAATGTTCTGGGGCAGGCTCAGCTTTTCACCTTGCCAAGCAGAACTACACAAAACAAATGGAAATGGCTTCGTTTCTCCCTGTTCCAAGTGTGAAGCAGGAAGGTTTGCACACCTAAAATATACACGGCCCTGTCTGGAGCCTTTCAAACTGGAGAAATTCGTGATCACAAAGCTGTTGAGGAGGAAAACACCTAAAATTCACGCAGACCATCCTCATCTGGACACACACCATAAAAACCAGCTGTAAAAACCCTGCTGATCATCAGCAAATGGCACCATTTGTGCCTTTAGCCTCAGAAGAAACCAAACCCCATCAGTTCTGTACACATTCCACGCACTTTAAACATTTAAAACTCTCTTCCAAGGAGTTCCCTGCGACGGCAGCAGCGCCGCTATTAAAACCCATCAAACTTCCCAATTATGTTGCCTAATTAGAGGGATAAATAAATTCTGAGCTGTCTTCAGTACCGTTCAGTACCATTCTTAACGTGGCAATTCCCGACAGATCTCATGCATTTACCATTAGAGCTGCAATTTATTTTGGCAGCTGGAAGTGCTCCTGTTTTCTCTCTGTGCCCCCTGCAGCACCTCCAGCGCTCAGACTCGCACACATCGAGTGACTTGATCCTCTTTGAAACCCGAGCCCCTCTCGCACCTGCACGCCAATTTAAAAAGTCCGAGCTTTAAAAATCGCTGCCCTCCGCATCCAGAACTGCACATTTGAAACGCAAGCTGCCAAGTTCCTCAGCTTTTGAAAAGACCAGGAGCAGCCACTGTCCCTTTAATGTTCCACCTCGTCTCCGAAAGAAACGTCTTTTTACTAGAGCTCAGTGTGATTCATTGGAATCTGCCAGGCAGGTCAGGAAATCCCCTGAAGCAGAGGAAGAATATTAAAGAGATGGGACATGTATATCAAATCTCATTACTGTTCTCTTCTGAGAATCAATCAGGTGAAAGGATGTGATGATGTCATTATGACATCATTGACTTTGGGATTAGCAATTCGGAGCTACTTAGCAACCGAAGCCGTCCAATACAGAAGTGAGAGATCCAGTGGAAGATGTTATCATCTGACCCACTTACTGCAAGATAAATATTTGTCAATCCTGGTTTCGAGACTTCGTAAGAGATGCAAAAAAAAAAAACCCGAAAACAACTTACGGACAGGACAGTCTTGTTTCAAGTGCAGAATATCTGAAATCAAACCTCTGAACCTTTCCCGTTAATATTCAGGAGTATTCTTTACCCTGTAACAGCTCACATCCCTGTAACCCTCTCAGTCACCTTCTTCCTCACCTTCCCATAAATCCAAACCCTAAAAACGCACAAAGAAAAACCTCGTGCTAAACAGACTTTATTATTTTAAGAACTACGTGCTCTATCAGAAACTCGAACCTCGTCTAGCCAAGGCAGACTAATATAATTGCATCAAAACGCAAGCTTAGAAAGCGTGCTTATTTCATTAAAGTGAGCTGAAAATATCCGGCTGATGAGCTCCGGTATCCGTCAGAAATTCCAACCAAACCAAAAAAGACAAAGCTTTGTGCATGAAGAAGGAATTGGTCACGCTACTTCTGTGGCTATTTCTGGGACCTGAAAGGGTTTGATGCCCGGAATCTATGGCTGACCTGATTTTCTTTAAAGTTCACTCGTCTCCGTTGAAAATACAGTTTTCAACGAGTTCTAAAGCAACCGAGCGAAGCTCTCAGATGCACCGAAATTGTAACTAAAGCTTTAAATCCATTACCAACAAGCCAGAAACGGAGCGCCGGGCTGACACTTCGTGTTTCCGCAGCCGCGCTCCGCCACGGGCGAGCGGAGCATCGGGGCGCGTTTGAGGAGCAAACGAAAGAAAATAAACCACTCCGCCTTCTGCAAATAACTTTTATTATCGGGGCGACGCCGCTCCGGCTTTCCACGGCGCCGAGAGCCCCGCGCTGCCGGGAGCGCCCGCGGAGCCCGCGGAGCCCCGGACCCCGCACCGCCGGCTCCGCCGCCCGCTCGGAGCGCACCGGGACCGGCGGGGG
>VZUI01046181.1:0-23364 GCA_013401135.1 Cettia cetti
TGCTTCAGCTTTTGTTTCACAATGCTGTAGTCTGGTGATTCCCTTTTTAAAATTTCTTTTGCACAAATTATTTTGCAACATATATTACATATATAATTATACTGTTGAATCTCCAGAAGCCAGATTTGTGTCTGTGGCTTTAGAGATGAGACATAAACTTCCAAGTTACACTTTACGACCCAGTGTCCAAAGCTAATTTTTGCCTGTCTGCAGCTGCAGTGAGCAGTTTGAGTAGCTGCTGGTCAATGCCAGTCAGAACTCCCTGCATCAGGGCCTGCACTTGAATGCCCTGTTTCCAAACCATGTCTGTGCATCATGGTTACTTGTCATAACAAGTGGAGTGCAGAGAAAAAACTGGGATTGGTGGCTGAGATACTGACAGCATTAATGTGACGATTTAGTCAATCAACTGGGTTTAGGGCAGAAAACTCTTGCCCTAGTGTCATTGTTGGGGAAGTAAAAATAGAATGTCTAAATGGAATGGGAAGCTTGTGCTGCTTGAATTTTCACAGGCAACAAACTCTGATGCAATGATATAATCTAAATTTGTGGAAGAAATAAAAGGTGGGACCTGAGAATATTAATATATGTATATCTTTTTCTCTGTAATTGAAGAACTAGTGAAGCAGCATCCCCAAGAGGCCCCTTGTATTGCAAGGGAACCTGAGAGTCTCTGGCAATATATTGCTGATGTTCAAGTCGATCTCTCAACTTGGTACTCTGCTTTTAAATCTCCCCTTTAATAAACCTGCTTCAGGCTGTTCTGAAGAATATAAGGTTATTTCCCCTCTTCTGAGAGGGGAAAGTTCATGGACACAGGTCATGGTAGTCAAGCAACCTCTGAGTAGTTATGACAGAAAATTGTGATTTACCAAACATTTCCTAACATCTTCTCACAAAACTGAGGCTACAAGGTGCCGAGTTAGTGTGGAGTTGTAGCAGATTACTTTTTAGGTGGGCAACCCAGATAGGGCTCAGTGGGCCTGGCCTCTTTTGGCCTAGGCCCAAGGACAGGCCTGAGTGCAGGCCTGGACCTGTGATGCAGTTAGAAATTATGTTAAGGTATGCAGGCAAGATAGTAAGTT
Organism: Cettia cetti; assembly: GCA_013401135.1. NCBI lineage: Eukaryota > Metazoa > Chordata > Aves > Passeriformes > Sylviidae > Cettia > Cettia cetti. Next base: position 1,086 of record VZUI01046181.1, read on the forward strand.
AATTAGGAGGTGATTGGTATAGCTGTTGGTCTGGACACTTTTGCTACCTTAAGGGTGAAAAGTAAACAATGTTTATTTGCATTCTTGTGTGCTTCACGCCAATGGGGAAAATGCTTGCTTTGTAAACAATATTGAATTGTATATAAGATGCCATTTTACATAGAATAAAGGAGAACGTATGATAACCATATTGGTGTAACTATGTTACTCAGTGTCTCCTCAAGGTTTTTGGGGCACTTCCCCCTTCATGGAGTATCTTTGCAAATGAAATTATGGCTTCTGCCAACTACTCAATATTAAGCTGTTTTCTTCACTGAGAATATTTTATTATTTACAGTTGATTAACTGACTTGAAAGACTTACTCTGTGATGAGCATAGGTGCCCAAGACTTCAATAAATTATGCTCTAAAATTACATAAATGTTGGTTCTGTGAAGATCAGATAAATTGTTAAATATTGGGGATATCTTCTGATTTTGTGCAGATTGCCCATATGCTCTCTGAAGCATTTCATGACTGCTGAAATGACAACCCATGTACAGACTTAGATGCCCAGTTTTGGAGATTTTCCCTTCATTTTTAAAATGAGGTGGGAGTGGTAAGAGAGGCCCGAGGTTGTAGAAGAAATGATGTATCATGTGATATTATGGATTTCTCCTGAAGCTAATTTCAGGACACAGCTATTAAAAAAAAAAAAAAAAAAAAAAAAAAAAGGTCATCCCACCGTGTGTTAAGGTGTCTTTTAGGGAAACCTGATGTTCAAGAATTGAAACTGGTACTATCATATTGGAAAAATATGGTTATTATGTATGCAATTTTCAACATGCTGTCAGTTCTGGAGTGTTCCCATATGGTTGGATTTACCTTGGTCCTCCCTGGCTGACTTTTTTGCCTTTACTGCCTCTCTATCTTTTATAATTCATCTTTTTTTTTTTTCTATTATTTGGTATATTAACTATGTAATTTTGCATCTTTCAAGTATCTCTTCCCCACCTGCCTTACTCTTTGTTTGTGCAGGATGGAAGGGTGGTTACCAGCTGCCTTGAGTGTGGGGTTAACTCACAGGGCAACTTCTTGCTTCCCTGCTGCAACACAGGAACAATGAGTGTTCCTGTCTCTGGCAGTTTGGGAGAATGACTCACAAGCAGAGGAAAAGAAATATCATGTGTGTAAGAGCTGATTTTAAACTCTGGGGAGTTCTATTCTCCAGTTTAAGGACTTCCAGTCTGATTTGTATGAGATTTATATTCTCTAAAGGAGGGATTACAGCACAAACCGAAAAACAGTATCCAATGGTAAACACTGAAAACAGTGGGAATCTTTCCATTACCTTTGCCTACCATTATCTTTCCATACCATTGAATCTGGTCTTGGTAACTATGAAAACTGAGGAAGAGGCTTTTAGCAGTAGCTCTTCTATAACTGCACTGAAAATGACTGGAGAGTAAGCAATTCTGTACCTATATATTTACTCACCCAGTGAAAAGAAATGATAAATCAAAATATTCTACCCAAACACAGAACAGATTAATAAAACTAGCGATCAAAGAATCACTAGGTTAGAGACACATCTTACACATCTTTTAAATAGCTCCAAAGATAGTGACATCCCTGGTCATTTCCCTGGTCAGCCCAATTCAATGCTTGACAATCCTTTCTGTGAAAACCTTCTACCCTCCAGCAGATCAACACTCTCACCCAACTTGGTGCTGTCTGTAAACATGATGACGGTGCACTTGATTCCCTCATACAGGTAATTAATAAAAATGTTAAACATTACTGGTTCTAATACTAAACCCTGAGGAACCCCACTAATGACTGGACATCAGTCATTAGTGGATTAAACTCCACTCACCACCACTCTCTGGGCCTGGCTGTCCCTTCAATTTTTTACCCAAATAATTCTATCTTTTGAAATCCAAGAATCATTTGTAGAAAAGATTGTGTAGTAATATACAGGAATATCCCAATGTAAATACTTATTCACTGCAGCAGATATGGAAATGAATGTGCATATTGCTGCCCTAATTTTTATTTTTTGTAAGATTAATTATGTTTTCAGTTTCTCATCACAGCTCCACATTATGCATAGCTTAAAGTATTAAGCTCTCCAAATCTCATAGCTGTTTTTGCATCCTTTTCACAGTTTGCTGACATCATGGCAGCCAAAGCTTTTTCTTTCTGTTGTATTCTTTGCAAAGTTTCCTGTCAAACAACAAAAAGATCCTTATTTCAAAAATGCTCCCTTTCGCATGTAGGGACAGCCCTTGGTGGTGAAACCCAAAGTAGCTTCATTTTAGAGATGAGAGAGGCCAAATATTGCAATGGCATCTGATTCATACTGAAGGCCAACTGGAGACAAACTATCTTCCCCATTCAAAATCTTCTTATTGGCTTTTTTTTCTGGCTATGTGTCCTTTAGAAACAACTAAGGGTACATGACATCCATGTACATGTGACAAATGGAGAATTGTGTTTTACAGAGATAAGATTAAAATCACAAAATTGCAGAATATTTTGAGTCAGAAGAGACCTACAAGGATCATTGAGTCCAATGAGGTTAAAATTAAAAGTGACACACATATTTGCCTCAATTCAGAGCAAAATTCAGGAATATGCAAAGGTGTGTCGGAAACAAGAAAGTGTCCAAAAGAGGGCAATGCAGATGGTGAAGGGCCTTAAGGGGAAGCCATGTGAGGAGTGATTGAGGTAATTTGGTCTGTTCAGCCTGGAGGAGACTGAGGAGAGACCTCACTGCAGTTACAAATTCCTCATGAGGGGAAAAGGAGGGGCAGGCACTGATCTTATCTCTCTGGTGACCTGTGAATGGTCTGGAGCTGTCAGGGGAGGTTTAGGTTCTTCACACAGAGGGTGGTTGGCAGTGGAACAGGCTCCTCAGGGCAGTGGTCACAGCACCAAGCCTGAAGAGCTCAACAGGTGTTTGGACAATGCTCTCAGGCACATGGTGTGACTCCTGGGAATGGTGCTGTGCAGGGCCAAGAGTGGGACTCGATGGTCCTTATGGGTCCCTTCCAACTCGGAATACTCTGTGATTCTGTGAAATTGTTTTCAAGTATGAATACTGCTGGCAGGGGAGAGGAGAGGTAATAAGCTGCAGGGGAAGGCAGATTTTTTTAGTTGCACCAAACTGCAACTTCAATTACCCATAGCTGCAGGGGTTTCTTAGACTTTGCCTCTATCCTCCTATGACACTTATTATTTAATGGGAACCTCCCTCCCCACTGTTTCTTTATTGTAATTGTGGAAGTTAGGGGACCATTTCTGCTGGACGAGATGATTTTCAGAGGTTTCATCCAAACCAAACTATTATGTGATTCTATGATGCAGACTGACACCTGGTCCATTTGTACCTTTCTAGACAAGAGGTCTCCCTCTGCTCCCATGGTTGTCCTTTAATGCCTCACAGATGAGCTCAGTTTCTATAATCTGCAAGACCCCCAAAATGTGTTTTTGTGATGTACACTCAAATCTGTCACAGGCAATAAGTTGTTCATTTTGCAGTTTAGGGACAGGCACGGATGTGCTGTACAGTTCAACACTGCTGTTGTGTATTCCACAACTTGACTCAATTGCAGCTTAATAGGTGTTGAGCAGACTGTATAAATGCAAGTCGTTGTCTAAATGTTGTGGATCGTTATGGTTAGCTAAGACAAGTGTCAAATCAACCCTTTTGTCCCAAGATGGAATAATTCCCTCCTTTAATCCTAAAACAAATACAATTTGTGAAAAGTCAGACATGAAAGAGACATGTGCTTTGATAGGCTTTATAAGCCAGTATTGGGGTAGATGTGATATCCAGAGAGACATGTCATGCCTGTGGGTTAGAACAAGTTCTGTAAATAATTAGTGGGGTAAAGCTCTAACAAATAAATGATAGGTGCTTAATCTGAGCTCAGCCTTCGCCTTTGTGGATTGTGATTAGACTATCAGTTCCATATCTGTGGTATTTTTTTTTTTTTAATATTACATCCCTTTTATCCCCAATCCAGTGATAAGATAAACATAGCTTGTGTCTGGGAAAAGAAGGAGCATTCTCACATTTCAGTTTACCCTTCCTTACATTAAATACATTCCAAGCACATTTTTCATTTCTATTCCACCACCTGACTTTGAGTGGATGTATTTGTAATAGGAATTTTAAGGGATATATGCTTATTTTGACATCTAGTGTTAAATGCCTTCAATATGTACCATGGCATTCAATTCTAATTTGCATATGCTACTGGGTTTGACTTTGAGACTACAGATAATATTCCAGTAGAGACTGAAAGCTTACACAATAACAGCTTTTTCTCTAGATGTCTCACAGATATTGCATAGCCTTTCTTTTCATAGGAAATATAGAGGTAGATGCTATAACTAATAGTGGTAAAAAGCCTTGCTTGATGTCTCTCTGTGGACTAAATTCAAGTCCCATTAAGATCAATTAGAAAGTTCTTTCTCCCTGCAAGGAAAGCATAGAAGGCCTTACGACTTTGAACTGCACAGGTTGCAAAAGTCTTCAGCACATAAAACATCTTAGTTATCAGTTTGGAAAAAACCAGTGCTGACAGCACCTGGGATTGTTTTGATAAATACTGCCTTAAAAATCTCACGCGGATGCTCTCAGTTGCACATTTTAAAGCATTGTTAATTGAGTGAGTATTGAGATACCTTTAAAAGTCTGGGGTTTTTTAGTAAGTTCAGAAGAGACATAGCATTAATAATAGTGAATCTGCCTTGTAGAAATGCACAGCTGCTGTGTCAAAGTCCTTTGTAGCATTAGGACTGTTACGAGTATACAAAGACCTGTGTGTTTTTCTACTCTAGTTTTTTTTCTGTATGAACAAGGTTCTGCCATCCTGTATTATTCATCATACCTGATGATAATGTCCAATTAATGCCTTTTTTTGCATGTCAGGAAAATACCGCTGGAAATCTAAATAAACATTAGCAATATCAGTATATATTGACAGTATAAACTAAGGGTCAGCTTCCATAAAAAAGTTTTAATTACTGTCAGTTTTTGGGAATTTTTGTAGTAAAATTGTGTAGAAAGTTTGTAATTTGGTTAACTGTGGTGGAGGTGCTATCTATATCTATCAATCTATCTATTTGTCTATCTAATTTATCTATCTCCAGGTGCCTGCAAGCCCAGAATGAGAGATGCCTGGGAGCAGACTCAGAGGTGGAATTGTGACTGAGTGTGTGGCCATCAGGGATGGAAAGATTTCTGTGAAATTAATTCTCCATAGATTTACAGCCATCTTGACTTTATTAACTCGTGGCTTGGCTCCTGCCTAATGATTTACTTTGCTGTGTCACTGGGCCTGATGTAATTCTCTGTCTTTAGTTCAAGTGTGGACTGACTGAGAGGCTCCAACCCCAGGGAAGGTGGTGCCAGGGCTGGCATTTCAATGCTCAATGCCCTGTCCCTTGCGACACCCAGGCACACTGAGTGGATTGTTTCTGCCAAAATCAGCACGTTTTCTTTCTCCCTTCATGCTTGTAAAATCCATGGCTCTGCTGTAGCAGTGGAATATGTGGGCAAATATTTTATCTTACATGTGACCCATGCAGGATATTCAAACTCAGGAAACAATCACATCATTTATTTTTCATGGAGCAATTTCCTTTTAAATTATATAGAAATGCAGTGGACAGTCTTGTAATTTGTTTATAAAAAATAGATTTCCTTCATACATCTAGTGTTATTGTTGTCATTTGGAAAGAGAGAAAAATAAGTGCATATCCAAATAGATTCAGGTGCAAGCAGTCCATGAACAACAAAGGCAGATTTTAAACAGCTCTAAAATTGCAAGCCATGTTAATGTTTTCTAATATGTGTGCATATTAGAAATATGTGTTCACTTTTCTGCTGACATATTTTCCTCGGGGAAATGAACATATTTTCCCAGTTTGCCCATAGCACTCATGCCTTGGCTTTTATTTCATAGTGATAGAGCAAAAAGCCACATAAAGGTTTGCCTGATAAACAGAGATATGTCTTCCCTTATCTAGCTATTATGAGGCAGCTATCAAAATTAAGTTAGGAATGAAAGGTAATAGAATGAATGGTAATAAAGCAAATATTCTGATAAGTGTTAGCATTTTACTATATGACAATGGTGTTTGGTTGTAGCAAAATACTAATTTGTTCTGGACTTACAATTCCAAAAATCCTGTTAACATACCATCTTTGCTTTTCCATGGAAGAACTAACAACTCTATGAGGTGTTATTGATGCCCTTTTACATTTAAATCTGTGAGGTCCACTGGCTCAAACACTGTCCCAAAGCCCACGAGTCTAGGTACTATCCCTGATTCCATTGCTGGACTTAGAGAAATCTGACACAAATTACTTTCTCTGAGGTTTGATGTACAATTTAGATATAAAGAGATAGGAGGTGGTGCTTTAAAACACAGGAAAATACCAATGAATCAGAGGTGGTTTCATTATTAAATTTTATAATAGCAAAGAGTTTTGTTATAATCTCTAAGTTTAATGGTACCTGTCTTTGACCACTCTAAAAGTCTATATACATCTCTTTTGAGGCAATACATGGGTAAGGAAATAGCAAGACTCCTCTCCAGTCAACTGAGAGGTGCAAGCAACTTCAATAGCTCTTTCTCAAGCAGATCTACTTAAAACTCACACATATATGCCAAGTATTATTGGGAACAAGAAAGAGACAATGCTTTGTAGTCATTAGTGCGCACTTTACTCTTGTTTTATACAGATCTGTTCAGACTTTGAGACCTCATTTGAGAATTTCCGTGTGTTGAAAATCCACATACGATGCATAAATCTGTAGTCTGCAGCTGTAGCCTAGCCCTTTAGGGTTTAGGGCTATAACACGTTAGGTGCTAGGGAGAAAAATGAACTTTGTTGTCAGATATCACTTCTCCAGTATCTTGAAAACCTTGGGGTTTATAAGCCAGGATTCCAGTGTTTGTGGTCATGGTAAAAGCAGTGAGATAATCAAATGGCAAATAAAATGCTTAGGCTGGAACACAATTTAAAGGACAATACTTGCAAAATGAAAAGCTTAACAAAACCCAGAGGAAGAAGGAAGCTAGAGACATTGAAGCTTCTTAGAGTCAGGCTTATTGCAAATTCAGCCTTAAATGATCTGTGAATTCTGTTCATGAATCTAGAAATGTTTTTAATCTGAGATATAAAGAAAACAAACAAACCACAATAGTAGGTCATCTGTAGTGTTTGGAGAGGAAATGAAATGAAACTACAATTGTGGAGCTTCCTATGTTTCCATTTCTGTTACTGTTTTTCATTCTCTCTAATAATGGTGCCCTATTTTTTGCCTCTAAAGTAAAATGTAAGGCAAGTGCAGTAGGTAGCTGTCTGCAAATTTATTTTTACCTCACAGTGTAGTTACTTTTTAATGAGATCTATGGAAGCTGATTAACTGCGGTTCCTTCATCTATAATTTAGGCAGAACACACTTGCAAACAGACTGCCCATCAAGCTGAAGTAATCAGGAAATCCTTCTGTTTACAGTAACAGAAGAGAACATTTAAGCATTTCTCCCAGTACCAAGGTTGTAACACAGAGCCAAGGCTGTATTGGAGGTGCTGAGAAGTTACAGCATCCATGAAAAACCAGTGGGTTGATGCTGAACACCCTGTATTCACCATGAAGGAAGTGTTTCTTCTGACCACTGTTAGCAGAATGGAGCTATGCTGTTATGCCTAATACACTACCTTAGAGGCTGATTTGATAGTTTGGTATTTGTCTCAATGGACATTTTTATTTTTGTATGACTTGATATCATTCATAATGCTTTTCAAGTAATGAATTATAATTCTGTCTAAGGTGAAAACCTGACATACGAAATCTCTGAATTAAGGTTTTGTTAGCATTCTAATGTGCCTTCTGTGGCAGTTGTGTTGTAGCATGCTTGAAAAGAGGCAGCTGTTGTTATCTTATGAGCATATACTGTATTTAGATTCTGTTTTCATCTAAGTTGGAGGGTGAGTATAGTTTCTTAAGTGAAAGAATTTACATTAAACACATAGTGCCAGTTCTGGAGGTTTTCCACTGCCAAAATACATGGGAACATGCAAGAAAATTATTCCTTTGCCCTAATGGTTTCTAGTCAACCATTTATTTTATAGGGTAATTTTGTGCAGCTGTAATTGTAACCCATTGTTCTGTTTTTCTTTTGGTTTTGCTTAATATCTGTGTGGGGTTGCATTAATACCACAAGCAAAAGTAATGTAGGAAAGGGAGGTATGGTGCCAAATTGTCACCCAGAGCAAGGAGGGTCATGCTGTACAAGAAGGTGACTCTTCTCTGTTCCAGCTGACTGGGAGGAAGAATTTAGCACATTGCAGCATCAGGGTGCAAGGTGGATTTTGATCTGCTTTATGGCTTATTATATGTAATGTAATGTTGAACTCCCTGAGAACAAATGCTTCTTTACCCTAAGATGGCTTATTTGGATTTGACAAAAGAAAGCAAAAATATGAAAATAGTGATTATTTGACTCATGGCATATGCTTTTTAGTTCAGTGGGTTTCTTGTATTGATTTTTCAGCTTGAACATTAATGAATTCCATTTTCAAGTAACATGCACCCTCTGGGATGTTCAGGCTTTCTGAATGTCATTGAATTAAGGCTGTGGGATGCTCACATGATGTGTTTTTTCTCTGGCTGCTGATGGAGGTTCCAGCTGAGTTTTTGTTCTGTTGCACTGTTTCTGCTTCATGGTTGTTGTCTCTTTTGATTTTTTTGGCACTTAATCTAATGGCTTGATAATTTTAATTAAAACATTTGATAAATATTCATACTAATTTGTATATGATTTGCAACATTTTTACTAGTGATCAGCTACTGTGTTGGGTATTCTCACATGTGGGCTGAAGAGACGTGTTCTTCCACGGATTTGCAACCACAGCTTTCTGTGGTTTGGAGGTTTTCATTTGTGCAATATTCTTTACAACTTTCAGTTCTTTTGAATCATTTACAATCAGCTCTCTTGTATTAGCTCTCAACAACCTCACCAGAAAGCCATCAGGAGCTGGTTTCTTTACAGAACTACATTTGATGGTATTTAACTCTGAGCTTTCATCCTATTTTGAACATTTGAGGGTATCCCCTTAGCCTTCCTTCCAGATGATGTTGACTAAATTTATATCTTATTCTTCCCCAAAACAATGACATAACATTAAATTACATTTAAGAGGAACACATATTTCTTTTATTTGAGTATTTGATCCCATATTCAGTGGTATCTTAACTGGAGACTAGCTACTCTGGTATGTCATGTACTTATTACTCATATTGGCATCCCTCAATTAGGTAGCTTGAGGCACCAATTTGTGATTACAACATTGTAAAGAAATACACAGTGTTCTTATGGTAGTGTTATGTTTTGTAACAGCAGTGATTATGGAAATATGCTGCTACACACTGTTTACAGTAACAAAATTGAAAAGTGTGAACTCCAAGTTTTATCTTGTCTGTGGCAGATAAATTTACAGAAAAATCTAATCTTTGAAGAATAATATGATCAGGAATATGGCCCATGTGTAATTATATATGCACTCTGTATGAAGGCAAATGGACTTAAGTGCTCCACAGAATATTGCTTGCAAGAGCTGATGTGCAAGTCAGCTGTTTGCTGGGCTGTGAGAGACACAAGGCATGACTGTCTTCTAAGAATTGTGTCACAGTGGATAACACAACAGCAGGTTAAATCTGTGTCTCCCTAGAAGAAAACTCCATGCAGAAAGAGAAGACCCTGCTGTCAAATTCTGGAGTAGTTGTTGGGTTGGGAAACTGAGCCTGGTGGGGGTTCAGCCTCTTCTGCTGGGCAACCAGTGACAGGACAAGAGGACTCATTTAAGCTGCACCAGGGTAGGTTGAGGTTGGACATTAGGAAGCAATTGCTCACAGAAAGAGTGACTGGGCATTGAAATGGGCTGCCCAGGGAGATGGTGGAGTCACCATCCCTGGAGGTGTTTAAGGAAACACTGGACATTGCACTCAGTGCCATGGTCTGGTTGACAAGGTGGTGTTTGATCATAGGTTGGACTTGATGATCCCAGAGATCTTTTCCAACTTATCTGATTCTGTGATTTTGTGTGTCCTTATGATTGGCATCAATGCGTAAATTAACTAAGCTATAAGTTAAGACATGCCAGTGCCAGTTTGCTGATATCTCTGCTTTCTTTGTCATAAAATAAGCTGGTCATTCACCCACTCAGTCATTTGGCACAGTGGCAAGGTTCAAGATTCCCTATCCTTCCTGTTTACCTGCTCACCTTCTGCCTGCAGCAGTTCCAAAGGGCCCAAGGAGCTTCCTAATACCCCTTAAAAGCAAGGATCTGAAATTTCAACTCCTCAAAAAACTTCCTTATAATTCTGCTGTTGTGCCAGGGGCAGGGAATACCTTCCTCTAGGGCTGCTTTGTTTGTGTGTGCATGACTGTAAGTACCCCTGCATCCAGTACTGTCTGTATTCTAAAGCCATGAACTGGGAAAGATAAAGAATATTACCAGGCCATATTTGCATGAATTAGATATTTTTCTGTTTCCTGCTTGAAATATCTCAAAGTAACAAGATGGGCTGCTTTTTCAAGCGATCACACTTTCTCTTATTATCACCCAGAACAAAGTCATCAGATCATCAGCTTTTTAATTTATTCTTAAACTTTTAACTTTTCTGGCATTTATGATGAATAATGGCAGGCAAATCGTCTTCATTATCAGTCTCTTGTCTCTTTGGCAACAGTTAGAAATATATTCCAGGACATGCTCTCTAAGTAGCAAATGCTTTTTTATTTCTGCGAATGTCACTTGATCAGCTTTTCAGACAGAAAACAAAGCTCATCTATCATTTGCAAATTGCAAGGTATTGAACTATATTCAGGGCCTAATTTGCAGAACCAAACCCCTCTACTAAGCAGCCAGCTGGGCCCAGGGATGCCAGTACCCTTCTATTAATCAGGCTTGATTAGCCCCACAGGTCAGTCTGAGTGGTCATTTAACCAATTATTGCTTGAACTCCTTAATTTCCAAATCAGGTTGGCACCTTTGGAAAAGGCACCCCAGTCAGTCAGAGCTGAGAAATAGGCAGGCATGCTGGGAATTCACACAGACAGCATATATTGCTCCATTTGAATATATGGAGCCATCTGTTATTGAGTTAAATAAAAGCATCACAAAACAATGTCAGTAGTGCTGTGTAATATCAACAATTCAACTGAGCCTTCTTTTGTTGTAATAAATCCTGTCTTAAAACTATGTAGGTTCTTTAACGTGAGCCTTTATGGTATTAACTGACAACTAGGTTAACAAGGTATAAGTGGTTCATTCACTTCAAATTAAATTACTGGATAGAAATATTCTCATGAAGAGAAAACACTTGCATTTGATAAGCCTATCCAATAGGAATTTTGTAAAGAACAGCCTTTTATTCTGGCTGTACTGTGTTTCCAGGGAAGAACCTAATCTACTGTGCATGTGCCTCTCAGAGGCAATTTATAATTAATATAGTACTTAATTACACATTTCCCTTGACCATAGCATGCCATGCTGCCCAAACATACTCTTACACTCCAGTGCCCTGCTGAAAGGCCAGTGGCATTTGAAAAACAAGAGAGAGTAAAGATGCTTCCAATAAATATTTCATCCAGCATACCTACAGTAGGTAAGATCATCTCGCCACCCCAAATCTCATATTGTGTTTGTGTGTGAATTTGTAATGCATGGTCTACTGCCACTGTCCAAAAATTGTGCCTGCTCAGGAGCTATAACTTTAAATTATATGAATTCTGAAAATTGCTTTAGACTGCAGACAACCCACTTGGGCTGCCAAGGGATTGGTACACATAACCTGCTGTAGCAAATTGGGTGTCCTGGCATAAAGGTCTTTTTTCTGGGAAGAAACCTTTACTGAGTTTGGGATGGCATCGCTTTCAAAGACAAGAGGACCCAAATGAGTTGAAAAATGAGTGAAAACTCCTTGTTAGAACTTGAGAACAGCCATTGTTTTGTTTATAAAATAATCATGTTTCAATTTTCTCACCTCTCCTGTGCTTTGCTCTGTTGTAATTAAAAGGCTATTGGAAGAGCTTCATAAAGCTTTTTTTTCTGATAAATTATTTATAGCTTTTAGATTATATGAAGCTATCTGCAAATTAAGCTGAGTTTAGTGGCCATTTTTGTGTCACATACACACACACAAGCTGTCAAAAAGAAAAGAGGGAGAACAAACACAAAGATTAAAAATCCAAGTAAAATGAAAAATTTCACGTTAAAAAGGAAGCAATTTTTTTAAATTATGGGCATTTGAAAAAAAAAAATCATTGACCTCAAATAAATTACAAAGCAAATCAGTATAAACTGTTCCATTTGAGTCAAAATACTCTGGGGAGGGAGAGAGCTAGAAGTACCAGGAGGGAAACGCATTCCTATTTTCAGCTGACCAGAAGCTGTGACTTGATTTTCAAACTGTAATTTAATTTACTAAATAAAGGGTAGTGTTTCAGTAATTCCAAGCTGAAAAGTACTAAAAATACTACTGGAAAGAAAAGGCTGGATGGTATTAATCTGCTGTCTTGGAGGTGATATTTAAGATGCAACCCTGGAATAAAATATGCTGTGGCATCTGTGGACACATGGCCCATTGAAAAGTGAGGTTTGGAAAGTACAAATTGAGTTATGATTTATTTGGGACTTGGTTGCTAGACTTGTAGTACTACACTAATTTTGTTTTATATATTCACAGGATGGAACAAAGTGAAGTTCAGCTGCTGTTGTGATATATGCACAAGGATGAAGCTAAATCTGTTTCAGGGTCAGTGTTCTGTTTTTATAGTTCTTTAAAATGGACCACATTATGTTGCTGGAACTTCACTCTTCATGTATGGTTGGGTTAATTGGCTTAAAGTCAAAAGGTAATTCAATGCTTACCTTTGCAGCAGCGCAGAATGGCCAAAGTACTTCTGGCATTTCAATATATGTTCTTAAGGCATTCAAGTGCTTCAGCTTTCTCATTTTTAAATTAGAGGTAGGGGGAAACAAGGTTTTGCATCAGCCAGAAATGGTAGTTTTCTTATATTTCTCAGTTCATTGAAATAAATATGTAATAAAAAAATCCATCACAATCAGCACTTTCCATTTACATTTTCAAGCTAAGTCACTAGCTAAAATGCAAGCATACTTTTGCTTGTTCCATAAACTGAAATAATGGCCTTGGTATAATTTTATTTGTCAATAGCATAATAGACAACAAAAGTGTTTACTGTATTTTATTACCCTAAAGCTGTTGTCACTACTTTTCAAACCATGTACAAATCTAAGCCTTGTAACAGTGTGCAAAAGGATTATTTTCTTCTGTTAAATTCTAAGCTTTCCTGTAGTATTGTGAAACCAGTTTAACATCTGACCTTTTAGCCAGCAGACTGGAGAGCTGCCCTGCTGCGTTTGTGGAGAGGGTTTGATTGCTCTGCTGGGTAGTGCAGTATTTTAGAGATGCAGATGTTACTGCCTGAAGTGTATTATCCATCTTGAACACCACTTGAATTTATGCTGAAACTTTCAAGGTCTACTCTTTGAATAGGTCCCACAGTAATTGAATTCTTATATTGTGCACAAAAAAAAGTCATACCTTATGTGCAGAGCTGAATACTCCAGTGATTTTTAAGAATTGGCATGAGAAGGCTTTCAAATAAAAGGATGTCCAACATCTGCAGCAATATTCTAGCTCCAGGTTCTGCTGGTTTCATATAGAAATTTATTTCTACTACTGACCTAGGAATGACAGGAAAGATGACAATGTGCCGAGCATTGTTATTGCACCTCTTGGAGATTTGCTGAAATTTTCAGTCCTTCATTTCTCTTACCTGCCAGAGCTGTCTTCCAGGGCTCAGCTCTTTTTGCAGAGCTGGTTAAGTTCCTGTGAGCATGCTGCTAAATGAAAGGAGGCTCTCAGAGGGAAGACGTGGGACCAAGGAGTCAGACAAGGTTACTTAGTATGAGAACAAAGTAAAGAAATACTTCTTCAGATGTTGGTTCAAACCATACCCAAGAAAGACCTTCAACCTTAAAATACTGAGCCTGGAGATTCTGGAGGACTTTCCCCATATGTTTTGCAATCACTTCTGCAGGGAAGGCAGGAATACTCAATTTACTATGAGTTTACTGGGGGGAAATTGCCAGTGTGTCATGGTAAAACACAGACAACGATTGATTTTTCCCACAATAAGAAAGCGAGGCCTCAGGGACAGATGGAGATTGAAGAATATGAGTTTACAAAAGTTGATGTGAAACAACAAATATTCTTTTTTCGCAACCAGGGTCCTTGCAGAGTAGTAACAATAACAATTGAGTTCTGGCTGTCAGCTTAAAGTTAACAGTGACATGAACTGAGGTCTTGCTTTGTTGAATGCCATTCAGCTCAGGAGGACTGGTGGGAGAATTTTGGTATTTCTGTTTCTGTTGAACAGCCACAGGAGTTTTCTGTCCCCTTTCACAGTGCAGTAATTGGCTCAAATGCTGCTGCCAGTGAAGCAGCAGCTCTTGACTTAATGGGAATCTATACTGAGCTCACAAGAACACACAGGTCAAGGCTAAGCAGTCACCATTATGGTAAAACTGGGGACTGATTAAAAATATTAAGAAGGTGGAAAAAAAAAACCACCCTTGTTGACCACGAACCCCATTATCTAGGGACCATGTTTAATAGAAAAACCTATATAAAATCCTTGATTTGTCAAGCAAGCCACAACTGCACGTGAAAGGCAGGTAAGTCCTGGAGTTGCTCAGATCTTCTGTCTTTATGTCTGACAAAAAGAGGTTTTACACAATGAATATAATGTGCTTGAAGACATGGTCTAGATTATTTGATTCTAATAATGGTTAAAAAGTTCTTCAGTAATAAACCACTTCTCCATCTAACACATTAAAAGGGTTGGGGTCCACCCTGAGTACCTATAGGAAGTCATGAAATCTTTATAACTAGTTGCAATGTTTTCAAAAGGGTATAATTTGCTAGCTGCTATTGGTGCTCAGTTACCATTCCCGGCATGTGCCCTTCCATCCATAGTTAAAAGGCCATTTTATTCCCATGCATTTCTGTTACCAAGCTTTCCATCTTCGTTGGGGTTTTTAACTTTAAGAAATATTACTCAAGAAGTGTTGCAGTGGTGCAGAATTTACCCTACAAAAGCAATCCTGACATCAGGAAACCTTGCTACCTCCTAAAGTCTGACTGGCAGAAACATGTTTTCTGATTGAGTTCTGCCACTGGTATTTGTGTATGACAAATAGGACCTCGAAAGAGAAGAGTTTCAGGCAAGACAGTGTGATAAAGTCTTCTGCAGAAACATAAATGATTTATTATATTAGTATGAATTATTAATAATATTTCATCAGATGGACTTGAAAAGCTTCAGCACATTATTGTAAACGCTGCACCATTTTGACTGACTCCAGGTAGGATTAAAGGAAAAAGCAAGACAGGAATCAGAGCTGAGTGTAGGAACTCAAAGTCTCTGAGGGTCACAGAGGGAAAGAGCTTTCATCGGTGTTATGAGATGAGAAAAAAACCCCACCAGAAATATTTTTTGCATATATAAAGTGTTGTAAAAGTACAAATGATAGTAAAGAAATGTTTTCATCAGAAGAAAAGTTAGCAGCTACAGTGTTAGATATAGAAAATATTTCACAGTAAATTTGGCAATGGTAAACTAAGCACAGGCTGGCAACCCTTTCCCTGAGTTGTCTGAAGCACTGTGGTGACTGGAATTCAGGAAGCTCTCCCTTTTCTTGTCCAAAATCTCAGTGGGGATCTCCCACTTTGAAATCATGGTAGTTCACATCACACACTACCTAAAACTCCAGCTGTTGCCTAAAGTATCTACCTGCCTTTGAGGCAAAGGCCCAAACTCCCTGAAAAGTGTCACCCCAAAGCAGAGCTTCTTGTTTTCTGCCCATAGTTTGCAACAAGCCTCACTTCTCTGCTCTTCACTAGCATGTCTTCAGTTTGCATCTCTGTCTAAAATGTGGTAAAAATTTAGTAATTTTTACTATAAGGGTTGGTAATCAGTTTGCGGAGAACCTTCATCAGGGACTTGCATTTTCTTCAGTGTCCTTGTCATCATCAGGCAACACACAGGATCTTCCTCATATGTGTTGGAGTACACAACATAGCTAATGTTTCCCAAACTTCTTACCTGAAAAGAGTTAGTTTTGTGAGTTCCTTTCCAATCTTGCTTTGTGTTGATAATATCTTTTCTCCCTACTTGCCAACCGTCTATGTCATTTACCTCTAACCTTCCTCGAGCCTAATGCTTTGGTATAATGCATCTTTTCCTTTATTTTATGCCTTGAATAAACAATTAATGCTTTCAAAGGTGCATGGGGCAGCCTATTGTGAAGATAAACGTTTCAAGGTCCTTGGGGACTTGAAAGCATCACAGATAACAATTTGGTTTTCTTAGGGGAGGTTTCCCCAAGCCTAAACTAGTTTTTCTACTCTCCTGAAAGCTAAGACTCTTGAGGATAGATTAAAAGTGTCCCCCTTTCCTCTCAAGCTATTTCTTTGTCATATTTTTGTTATGACAAAAGCCTGTGGCTTTATAAAAGGATTTGAATAATTAGAGGTGTATCTGAGCTGGAGCATAGATCCAGTATTCTACTTGGTTCTTTGATGAATTCCTGATGGTCAAGTGTAGCATAAAATGATGTTTTTCCAAGTAAAACTTACGTTGTTATTTTCTCTTTGTATTTCTTTATTGTCGGGTGAGGTGTTGAGCTGATTCCTTGTGGTAGAAGAATAATTTGGTGCATGGAAACTCTCACAGAGCTTTTGGTCATGAACTTCAAAATACACTTTTATGGTTTGAAATATTTTTTTTCTATACTTTTTAGGTTTTGGTGGAGGGCACAACTCTGCTCCTTTTAAAATTTCCAGAACAGGAAATTTTTTTTTTAGGAAACTTGAGGTTGTGAGCCACTGGCTCATGTACCCTGGGGAAGGTTTGTGTGCTGACAAAGATGCACTGACTTAGAGACTTTGCGTATAAAAGCTCTAAAGCCTTGGGTGAAATGGGTGTTTTTCTTATGTAGATTCTAAAAAAAAAATTAAAAAAAAATGTAAGAGAAGTCACAGATATTTACAAAGAGGATGTAGTTGTATCAGTCAGCTGGCAGAAAATTTGGAAGAAGGGAGCTTATGTCCTTGTTGAATTATTTACTACTGGGCAAGTGGGTGTGCATCAAACTTTGTGTTTTGACCTCTTATGGAGCAAAAGCGAAGAGCTAAAAAATCAACTATGCCTCTCTGGGTAGATATGTAAGGTTAGGCTATGCTGTTAACTGATCAAGATCAAAATAAAAACAAGTGTTCTGACTGAAATACTAAACCTTCAAAGAGGTAATTTGACATCTGTAGTGATTATCAATTTTTCTGGTTTTAATGTTCAGGTACTATTAATCAGTGATAACTATTTTCAATATTATTTTGTCCATTCTATAGCATGTATATAGTGCATAATGCCACAGGAAAGTAAGCTGTTCCATCATTAGGGAGATTTCTTAAAAAACATAAATACAAAAAATATTCTTAAAAATGTCCCCCCAAAATATCTGACAGCATAATGAACATTATAGCTCAGCTGTAAACTAAAACAATTTAAAATAATTTGGGTAGACCAGAAAATAGTATTTTTGTTGTAGACTGATATTTGCATATATTCAAACAAAAAAAAAATTTTTTTCCTCTTTAAGTCCACTTTTATATATTTGAAAACTGTAGATAGTCCCACAACTGGGACTGTTTTGAAATATTCCTTCTACACCTGCCCATAAAACATTGTGTCTTCATAAAGATGAAAGCCCATTTAAATTTTTCTAAAATACCTTTCTCTTTTTTTTTTCCAAACCATTTCATAAATTTTAAGCAAATACATGACCAGTTCAATATCTCCCAAGTGATACTTTCATTTTCTCCAAAATCTATGGATTTTGATGAGCTTTCTGACTGTGAAGTAGTTTTGATCAGCTCTACTTCTTATCCAAGATGGTTATGATTTTATCATGGATCAAAATGAACCAGTCAGGTTCCGGTGCTGTAACATTTTAAAAACAGTTTTCTAAATTGTCTAGTAAGGTTTTTTTTTCCCACTAAACTGAGTTATTTTAGATGTACCAGCCAAAAGAAATAAAGGAGTTTTCAAACATCAAATCTGATCTGCTTCCTTTGGTATTCAGTGATTTTTTATGTATTTTAAGTTACCACCTTAGAAGAAGTCAAGGAAGGGAATAATACTTATTGCTCTCTCCATTTTTTGCAGTGTTAGGCTTTTGTTGCTATATCATACCAATGTATTTCAATGCCAAACCAGAGCTCAGCTATTAAAAATGCTTTTACTTTTTATTATTCAATAGGATTATTAACCTGCTTTACTATCCTTTATGGCTATAATGGCTTCTCAGATGAATTTTAGAGCAAAATAAAGTCAAGATGAAATCTACCAGTATTCTTTTCAGTACTCCTGTAAGTGCATTTGTGAGCAGTGTTGTGTTGATTTTTCAACACAATCCCGTTTTTCCACGGTCAGTTTCTTCACCTGGGTTTGATGATCATAATGACAATAGATGTAACATGCTATTAATATAAGTTTATACACTAGGCCTGATTCTACAGTCCTACAATTTTATAATTTTATAGAACTAAGGAGTTTTCTTTATTATTATTTTACAGTTTCATGAATTCTTTAACTGCAGCTCATACGTTCTGCTTGTTTTGGGAAACAAGAATAATACATAAAACTCAAATAACTAAAATAGTAAATACATTTGTACACTTTGAATAGTGTTGTTTCTGAAAAACTTTTCTTTTAGACATTCTGAGACATCACATCCCCTGAGGACAGAGGTTACATGAAAGCTGATGTTGTGCATGAGGAGTATTACAAAATTTAATATAGAACCATTTCAGCTGGTACATGTTTATGATCAAATTAGCCCGATTTTTCCTTTGGTGTGTGTTCAGTAGAGAGCTTGGGCTAAACTCAGATCCTGAACAGAAATGACATCTTGAAATGGGCTAAATATGCTTCAGGTGGTAATTTCTACTAATGATCCCATGGAAAATACCTTGAATAAAAAATTGTTTAAAAGTTGGGATTCTAATCTGTGTGGGTGTTCTTAGATTAATTTCTAGGTAAATATTAATAATACCCTAAAAGTAGAAAGCTCCCCTCTTTCATACCAGAGGAACACAGGGATCTGATGATGCCAATGAAATTCAGCTCATAGTGAGTATCCACCACTATTTTCTGTAGGCCCTTTCTTGCCCTATTCATAAGCTGTTTGTTGTGACCTTCCTTTCCTATTCCCTTGGAAACCCTATAGATATCCAGTAGAGTATTTTTAGGAGGTGAAGGAATTCCGGTGTGGAGCCTTCCTCCCAACTGCACCTTCCTGCCAAAAGCAGCAAGAGCTTGGTTTGACTCAAAGACATAAGAAAATGTTTCCTGAAATCCACAGAATTTCTTGATGTAGCTTAAATTCGTAGTAAACACACTCTGTGTGTAGGCTCTTTGTGCCCACCATTATCAGAATAAAATTACCTGGGCTGCTCTAGGATTCCTGTGATCCATGATGTTTAGAGGGTAATGCTGCATTGCAAAACTGGAAGTTTTATTTTATTGTCATATAACTGCTTCATGGTTTGATGGCATTTTTAATAACATTAGGGCATAGCTGTGTTAGCTGAGATTGCCTCAATACCAAGAAAAATACAATTGAAATAACACTACAGATAGAGCAAAGAAAGGAAGTGCTATTTCTAGGAACATGATAACGTATCAGTTGAGTTATTACAACAACCTGATGAATAGTAGAAGTGGATGAACTGAGTCATAAATTTATTGAAGATCTGTGCTCTTTCCTCAGTGTTATTCTTCTCCTGGGAGACATCAGCAGAGGCCAGGCTGGCTTGTGACTTTCTAGTTCCTCCAGAGGCAATAGACGAAGCAGACAAGAGAAGCCTCAGACTGTTCCAGACTGTATTCATCTGCTGTTTCAGAGACACTGCTTCCCTATCTATCCTTCCAAAGAAGGGGAGACACAGGAAACATCAAGCAGCATGGAGCAGGCTGCAAATCTTCCCATGCTTTTTGTATGCCATGTGCTGGAGAGGTAAAGATTTCTTGCTATCTTTCCTCCAAATGTAAACCAGAGAAGAACAGCTTCTGCTTCATCTTTATGGAGACATAAAACATCTCAGACACTAACACTGCACAGAAGGATAAAAAGCAAATTTGTCAGTGTAAATCAAGAAGAAGTGAAGCAGAAAGGTTGCCTTTGAGAAAAAGTATGGAAGGTTCCAGGCAAAGCCTGGCAGTGGACTACTGGGAGGGGTTTCATATGCAAAAGAAGATATTTTAATTTTTAATTATGTTTTTTGCAAATGGAAATGAGAAGTTTCTGGACTTGGTGACAGGGTGGATGCATAATTAAAAGATAATATCATTCATAATGGAAGAATAAAATTGCACAGTAGATTTTTAAATTACTTTAGGATCAAAATATTACTTGATACCCCACAGAGACGCATCTGCAATACTGATAACTGAGCTTGCTATGCAGAACAGATGGAACCTACATCTTTGATAAGTGGACCCAAAACATCCTCAGAAGCAGTTTTTTTCTACTAAGAGGGAAGAGGTCACTTCTGCTGCCAGCAATTTGATTCAAATACCTATTTTAACCTGGTGCCACTGCCAGCTCCTCAGGCTATCAGAATGAGACAATTCAAAGGAATTGAAGAAAAAATGAATAATTTCATAGGTTGGTTTTCCTGCTCTGAAAATAGGATTATATATTGCTCAGTACCTGGACTTGGTGACTCCTGTCTCTTGAGTGCTGTCCCTCTGTCTGGCGGTGGCAGTGACAGAAGGATATGTGATCTCAGAAGAGAGTGCTGGGCTTGGTCTATATTAGGATCCCCTTTCTGCAGAGCTCCATGCCTGCTCCACAGGCAAAACTACTAATGGTGTATGCCTCCCTCTGCAGCAGTTTTTGTTTCTAGCCCTCCAGCTCCTGGCTTTAGATGGCATTTTGTCTTGGACTTACTGTGTTGTCCCTGTACATCACAAACCAACACACAGCTGTGGAGCCACAAGCCTTCCTTGGAGCACAGGAAAATTAATGGGAGTTTGCTTCAGAGGTTTCTTGCTGCTGTGTCAAAGCACTTGACAGACAAAAGGCCATTTTCTCCAGCCTCATTATATGCACATCATCCTTCCAGATGCTGGTAGGGAGTCTGTGGCTTGCCTGCTCTATTTCCTCATTTTTTACTTTCTCTGGTGCAAATACCCCAGTTTTCAGGTCTAATTTGGATCTTTTTTATGGCCACTGGCTGACACCTATGCTATTCCCTTCACAAACCAGGAGATTTTCTTGTCTTCCATATTGCAAACTTTCTGAGACTAATCCTATTTTTTTTTAATTTGTTTTCCTTTTACATCTGTGGAAAAGGGGATAATTCCTTCCCTGACTCTGTCATAGAAAATGACAGAAAAAAAAAACAAAACAAAAAACTGGGCATGGTACCATGATGTCTCAGCAAATTGTTCCTGTTGTGCTTTCTAATCCAAACAGCATGTGCTATACATGTGAATGCAATTTAGGGTGTAATCCTGTCTGACCATAGTTCTGGTTTTAGCTAGTAACTGGTAACTTTTCAGAAAGTTTCATTAGCTTGCTGTAGATAGGAGGCTTAATAGAACACAGATGACTGTGTTGGTTTGAAAGCAAAATCAGTGAGAGACTCCAAGTCAGAAGTACAATTTAATAGAGGAAGAAGAAAAGATGTAAAATAAAGTAAATTAAAATAAATTCAATAGTAGAAAATACTGACAGAGTCAGAATACAACCTGACACCCTGTTAGGGTGGTAGTAGCAGTCTAGATGAGATGGTCTTGTCGAAGCAGTGATCCTGAAGAGAAGGTCTGGTAGCTCTTGTCCTCTGGGAATCCAGTGGAGAAAAGGCCTACTGCGCTGTCCCAAACCCTGGATTATATCCATGTGGGAATGCTTGGCTCCTCCCCCTGGAAGGAGCACCTCACAATGGACTGTTATCATTCTATGAGTCATGTAATGGGTCCTTGATGGCCCATTAAACAGAGACAGCTCCCGGGGGAGTTATCTATGAGTCATGTGGCAAGGCATTGATGAGCCATTAGCAGAAGATAAGGGAAACACTGTCCCACCTGGTTTCAACAGCTCATGAAGATGGTGA
>VZUI01046183.1:0-47866 GCA_013401135.1 Cettia cetti
TTTTTTGTTTGTTTTTTTTTTTTTTTTTTTTTTTTAAGGTATGTAGGACTGGAAACTTGGTATTTTATAAAGTAAATTTTCATGCAAGAGACATAAACCAGGGTACTAATAAAAGGATATCTGCAGTGTTTCACCTCCTGTGATACAGTTTAACCCTACTTTCCTCCACGTAATAAATATTTTCACAGGATATTTGAGTTTGAGCAGAAAAAGACAATTTTTTTTTCCCTTTATGCTCTTCTATGCCCAAGACATTATCCTTCTTTCCATCCTGAGGCATAACTGTGCCCGTGAGAAGTACACAAGAGAAGTAAAGCTTTAAAAAATAATTCTGCATTCACTAATAGCTAAAAAAATGGGCCAAGCAGGAGCTGTATGGGGGGGATTCCTTCTGCTCGCTTCAATCACATCTGAGCAGAGGGTAAGAATCTTCATTAACTGATCTCTGAGTAAATGTGGAACCATTCATTGAGGTGACAGAAGAATGAGTTGTATTTACCCTGAGCCAAAAGCACTGTCCATCAGCAGGTAGACTGGTGCATTTGGAAAGATTACCATCTTTATTACTTTTCTTCATCATTGCAACTGATGAAGCCTTAAATGAAAATAGGTTTAAATCTGTCCAGATAATCCTTCCTGGTTTCCAGGTTATTTACATTACACCTGGATGATATAGTGTAAGCGTCTCTAGAGACTGCTGTATTTTAATGGGTCATTTCTTTGAGACCTTTTCTCTTGCTTTCAACTTACATGACTATGAAAAAATACCCCAGCAAACCAAACCCTTCAACATTATAAAAATATAAGTAATACAACCTACAAAGTATAATTGTTGGTACTCTTAGTGAATATTCACAGATATAATTAACATCAGTATATCAGAAATATGATGGACTGCTTTACTCTTCTGAAAGCCCATACAGGTCAGTTCAATCTGGACAGACTGATTTTTGATTAAAAAACCCCATTTTATTACAGTCTGAAAACTCTCAAGAAGATGTTCTCAGAAGGAATTATTTGAGAAGAACACGATTGTTCGTAAGACAATGTGGTTAGTCTGAAAAGTCATTTTGCAAACCATCAGAAATTAATGGAAAAAAAGAAATTTCCTCTTGACAGTAAAATTATTATTGTTTGTACCCAGGAGTTCTATAAATGTTTCACTCCCAAGGAACAAAACTGTTTCTGTGACTTATTCTAGAATGCACAGTAAGTGCATGGCAAAACTCAGAAACAGATTACCTTCAGTCCCACTCTGCTAATACAAAATATTTATTGTGGCAGAACAATAGGATAGCCTGCTATTATTCATGAAGCAGATCATCCAAGCCAAGGGAAAAAGATTATACCACATAACCTCCAAAACTGCAGATCCTCAATATTTTGCTGAATAATCAGGCTTTCTAAAATCTACCAGTACCCATATTTCTTAGAAAAAAAAAAAAAGTTTTATTTGGTGAATCACTTTAACATATAAAAAGATACTTTCAGTGGAAAGTCTTAATCATTCTGGTTTTGTTCATTCTTGCAGTCTTCATCTGGCAGTTTAAATTTATTCAAAACAATATATGCATTGAGTTAATCCAAAATCCAGAAAAAAACTAAAATGAACAGAGACCCCCCCCCTCTTGTGTGGCCTAACCCCTGCCCACCCCCTCCCTTCCACAGTACTTTCAGAAGTGTGTATTATAGATGACCCTTTGAAGTTTGGTGGATTTGGCCCTGTAGGACAAGCCCTAACAGGGATGAAATTTGTCTTGCTATTTCTGACTCAACTTATGGCACTGTGAATCAGTGCCTAAATCAAAAAAAAAAAAAAAAAAAAAAGAAAAAAGAAAGAAGTCTAATAAAGAAGTCCATGTTCATAAAATTCTAAGCCGAATTATTAAATCCTTTCCCAGGGTGAAAAAACAGATGTAGTGGGCAAACAGTTCAGTCAAAAAATTTCGATACTTAAATGTGATTATGATGGAAGATCACATACAGCTTTAAAACTGTTTAATATTACAAAAAGGAGGATACTGTTATTTGACAATATTGGAAGTTTATATTCTTTAATTGTATTAAGAAATCTAACAAAAAATGATGATTTAAAATCATTATTTACTATGTGATTACTTTAAGGTACTTAAGCTGACTGCAGCTGCATATCAATATATACAGAAATATTCAGAGGTTATTTATTTACTTTCAATAAGCTAGGGAGGAATTTTTGATCAATTAAAGCAGTAGCAGCATTAGTACACTAGTCAGGTATGGGATGTGACCAGAACTGCATCTCCATTGTGCCAGTAGCCAGCCTACACCATGGGGCAGGAGCCCAAATATCTAAAACTGGTGAACTCCATAAATTTCAGTTGTACTAATGCTAGCTTTACTCATCTGTTTCAGAATATATGTCATTTTCAGATTATAACCACATGGTCTTCCTTGGGGGGGAGGAGAGGTTACCTCTCCGGACGAAATTTGTGCTTGTGTGGTCTCTGAAGGTCCCAGCGCTGACACTCCTTGCCTGTCTCGGTGTGATCCATTGGCCCTCTATAACTCTCTCCATTGCAGGTCATGCATTCAACTAGGAAAAATATAGACAGCAGTCATGTACTACACTGATGACTTATACCACAAAAAAATAAAAAAAGCAAACAAAAAACCCACAAAAGAAATCAAAAAAACCACCCCAAAAAACCCTTAATGTGTCCCTGCTCTTATATAATGATACCAACCTAAAGAGGTACTCAAAAAAGGTATCTTTCTGTTAGGTTGGTATGTGTAACACCCTTTGGAATATATTTGTATCTGTTAGTGCTCATCCAGATGCTTAAATGTTATATCACTTAATAGGACACTTATAGTTTTGAAGCAGGTAGAGGAGAGTTATTAGAGGCATTCATGTTCCTATCAGTCTTTTGGTTAGTAAGAGAGAGAAACATAGCTAAGAAGTATTTTTTAAAGGTGATATTATCTGATTAAGCACCATTTATTTTTCTAAATCACTCCAAGGCACAGTGTAATTACAGGACAAGTTTACGTGCAGAATATTTTTGGAATCCCAATTTCAATGCAGTACAGTATGTCTCTTTATATGCCCACCCCTTTCAGCTATGTTTGATACAGTAACTTTTTGATGATAATAGTTTTTGGCAGCTTAAACTAAGATACATTTTCAGTCCTGGTTTGAGAAAGTGAGTAGGGGGCATGGAGGGAGAGTGGGCAAAAGTTACCAAAGGAATCTGAAAGCATTGTTGAACAATATTTAGAATGAAAGGTCAAAAAACATAAAACAAATTCACCAGAATTAACTTAAACAAACTTCTCAAGTACTGCCTAATAAAAGTAATTGTAAGGAAGTATCATTTAGAAAATAATATTTTATGGAATTACAGATATCACAAGTCTGTGACATCCTGCCTAATAAAAGAAATTGTAAGGAAGTATCATTTAGAAAATAATAGTTTATGGAATTACAGATATAACAAAACATCAGCTACCAAAGTCTTCATGCTAAAGTGAGTTCCAGGTCAAATATTCCATTTGAAGTTCACTTAAGTTTATCTTTAAATGATAGATTTTAACAAATTCTCAAGCTCCATGTAAATTTTTCTATTCCTCCTTCTTTTCCTCTCTCCTTCCCTGTCTCCCTCCCTCCCTCTCTTCCTTTCCTAAGGATAGCATAGTATTGCATGTGACACATTAGTAAGAAAATTAAAGGCATACTATCTTGAAGATTTAAATAGGCTGATTGACTGAAACTGAATTGGCTGATTAGCAAGATATAAGAGCTTAGTTTGGAGGTTAACAGAACTTAAAAGTCAACAAATGCAATGGTGCATATAAAGTGTCTTCCAAATTCTGTGACTTGAAAGTCAAATGGAGTTGGATTTGCAAAGAGTTATACTTATTTACGACATTTACTCAAAAAACAAAATGCATGCTTATCTTAAGCTTTCATTTTGTAATCCAGTATCTATATTTTCATCAAAAAGAAGATGAAAAGCTGATTTTATCATGGAATGGCACTAGATGATTTTATCACATGGTAATACTGAAATTGTTAATGGATTCAATGTGGACTAGACAAGCGAAAAAAAAGAGTCACATTTGTATGATCGGCACAGCTTCATTGTTCAAGCTCCTCCATAACCCGAAAAAAGCTGCTGAGCCTGAAACGTTCCAGTATACTGGAACACCACAAGATCTCCTCTTCCTCTAAAAACTTCTTTTCTTGGTGTGTGAGTTAGTCTCACTGAGAAATCACCCATTCTTTCTCTAAAGGCTGTAGCAAGTTGATTATGGAAGCTCTATGCAGCTGCTGCCAGCAGAGCAGAGGCAGCTTTCTGCAGAAGCTGTGCTGGGTTACCTTCTGAGCAGAGGGGGATGTCACAGACTTCATGGCGAATCTCTGGACTGGTGGTGAAACACCAGGGGCCTCCCTCCTCCCCTCGGGGGTTTCGGCAGTAGTTTTCCCTCAGGTCTTTTCCCCGATAGCTCGAAGGCAAAAAGCTAGTTTTAAAATGACAATCATTACAGTATAAGAGCATGCAAATGTTGGGGTTAATCATACTATTTTTACAAACAGTTAGAAACAATCACATTTCTGCTTCCTTCTCCCTCCGCCCTGCCTAAGCAAATGCACACACCCAAATATCTGTCCGTACACAAGTACACATCTTCAGTTGGGATTACTCAACCTAAATGGCCTAAATCTGGGACAATTTGTCTGGCCCATAGCGTGCTCTAGAGAGTTTTACTCCCATCCCTCAGCTCTCCAGAGCCAACTATCTAGGGCAGAGCCAGAGGCAGTCACACACTCCCTGCCAGCCTGCACTGTATTCTTCAGCAGCTCTGGGTGCATAGGGTGAATGGGGTCTGTGGCCAGGTAAGGCTTGTCTCTCCTGTGTGTGCTGGCACACACAACAGGTCCAGCTGAGCTCAGAGCTCACCTACTTTGTGAAAGCCTCAGCAGAGAAAGCTCTTTGCATCCCTGCTCAGGCAGCATCAAGAACTGAGCAGCAGCAGCATATGAGTGTGACCAAGTCTGTGCCACAACTCACTGAGGTTTTCACTGCCTGAAGCCAGGGACTGCTCTGCATTTCAGCACAAGAGATTTCCCCAGATGCCATTTTAGACATTTATACTTCATTTTCTGCCACAAACCCCACTGTTGTCACCTTAGGGTCTGCTACTTACAGACCCACTCATAATTGCATTGTATATGTTCAGACATTTAACAGCACCCCAGTTGACTTGAAATGTCCAGGGTCAAGGTGTTTTCTTCTCAGGTATCTGTAAAAGTATGTGCTTAAATCTAGAGAAACCATGCCATACAGAGTGACACATACAAGTTATATAGAGATATATAAATATTTACACATACAAGTAATGCTAGCTTATTTCCCCCACAAGATAAGGAACAGTTGAAAGGAACCCTTGAAAGGAACCCAAAGCCAGAGCTGGTCTGCTCAATGACACTTCAACAGCACGTGACCACGTTCAGGCTGCACATTGCAGACAAATCCAGTGGCATTTCTCTACCAGTTACATTGCAGTGATGCTATACAGCAGCTAAACTTCTGGAGTTAGAAAACAACTTAAAATCTGAGATCTGACCCATGAAGGGTTTTTTTGTTTTGTTTTGTTTTGTTAATTGAAAAAATACTGGGCTAACTACATAAGGGATCACATAAAACTTGTAACTGAAAGTAATTAATTTATCTAATTTTTGAGATTGATAAGATTTGTTCCATTTTTATTAGTATTTCAGTTTTAGTGGAAGTATCATAAATAATGCACCTTTTATTCTGAAAATATCTAATATTTTATTTTGAGTGTTTTGAGAGAGAGAAACAGGAAGAAAATTTTGACATGTGACATTTATTCCCATTAATGAAATACTTGAACTAACTGAAGTGAAAAATACCTCTTTTAATCACATTGCGGTTCTAATCAATGCAATGTGGAAGCATTACATAAAGGTGTTTTTTTAATTTATTTTTGGTGCTTAAAGAGATTTTAATTTTGTCACTCCTGCTGCCTATAAAATTGGTACTTCTTTTTTTTTCCTCTGTAGTCTTATAATGTAAGTATCTTAAACCTTTTTTAATTAAAGACCCCCGGGCAAAAATTTTTGATGGGACATTCCACCTTGCATACGTGTTAAAGTGCACATTAGCATATTCTATTTAACTTTTCTGCTCATTAGAAAATACAGGGAAAAGGCATCTCAAATCACATCAGATATGCTGTAAGAGCACTAAAAAAGAAAAAAGTCTAAATGAGTAGCATCGGGATACAAGATGGGTTGGATATAAAAATGGCTTCAACAGGTACTTAAAGCAACATTCTTGAGAGAGAAAAAGATGAGTTGCAGTAAAGATCTACTAAGAAATGGAAGAAAGGGCCACTCCTAAAACTGATGATTTAGTTCATCTACATTAGGTAAGGAAAAAAAAAAAAAAAGCCAAAAACTGAAGCCAGTAAGAGTAATGGTAAAAACAGATCCAACCACACAAAAGCCATGGAAAGTAGCCAAAAGTCTATGAAGCACTGGTCTGCTCTTTGACCATTTCTCTTTGAGCCCTTTTTACATTGGATTTTTTAATTTAAAACTCTTTAAGAGTCTTAAAATCTGTACTGGGATGGAGATGACAATAATAGAAAGCAGGGTTTTGCTGGGAATCTCTGTGTTCTGACGGATACAAATAAATAAAAATATAACTTGATAGATTGAAGCAAAAGAAGAAATATATTTCTCCCTTAAATATGGAAAAGGGATTTATTTTCCAATGGCACTTTGTGATAATCAGCTGTTGAGAAACACTGACCTAAAAAGCTAAGTCTTTTGTACTAATAAGTTCCAAACACACCACTGCTGTCTGCTTCTTCCCACCTCCCTCATGTCTCTGATGATGAAACCATATTTTCTGATGTTGAAAAACAAAATTAGCATGCAGCCACCTCATTTATCCGGTGACCTTTTAAAAATTAAACTTATTGCACAAGGCAGGAGGAGAGTCACTCTCATAAAATTCATCATAGAAGAGTGGCTGTCCAAATGCATTGGATAAAACTGTGTATGCTGTGTATTAAAATGCAATTTAGTGATAATGTGTGCTACCCAGACACTTTCTTCTCTCTAATTATGCAAAGTCACATGTATATTATATAGAATAAATGCTTATTTTTGCTGAGCTTATAATAATTTAGAATTCTTTCATTTCTGAAAGATGAATATGTATACTTCAAGGTGTTGAGTCTCAAGAAGTCATTGCTTTGGGATCTGGTGGCATTTATGCTATGCTCCCAGTTAAGAACAGGTCTGACCCCGAACTGAAAAGCAGACACAGCCATCCATACTGCAAGAGCCAAGTCTAGTAAGTCCAAGCCTGAGGCTCAGCTTTGTAACACATCATGAGAGGACAGAACTCAACTATCCTTTGCCTTTTAATGTTGTTCCAAGATATCCTCTTGCACACTGGATTGATTTGGTCAGGACAGGACTGAGCAGTGCACAACCCAGTTCCTCACCAGAGAGCTCCAGTTTGGCTCCTCCTAAACAAATTGTTGACCCTGGGAGTCTGGAGCAAAAGGCAGCAATGTGGATAGAAAGCTTATTGGTGAAAGAACATTTTGGTTTTGTCTCTTAAAGTTTTATTATCTACATGGCTAAAGCCAGTACAAAAATGTTTAAAGAGAAGTGGTTAAGGAGTAGACCAGTACTTTGTAGTCCTTTTACTGGTTTCCGGGAATATTTGCTGGGGTTAAATCTGCTTTTACCATTACCCTTACTGGCTTCAGGTTTTGGCTTTCTTCTCTTTTTCCTTAGTCAATAGAGTTCAACTAGATTTACTCTCAAGGTGTAGCTTTGGCCTCAGTTTCTCACTGTACCAGGTCCTAATCTGAAAAGGTAAGTATTGTATGTGCTCAGTCAGTCTTTAGTTATTGCTTGCACGATCTGAAGGGAAGTATTTCAAAAGCCTCTTCAGTCCTTTCCAGGGATTTGTTGCCTGGCCTAAGTGCTCCATAGAGTTTAACATATTCTATAAATAACAGAGAATTGACAGTAACTGTGCAAAATATACTAACATTATTATACACTAATCAAATATGTGGCCTAATATTCTCTGCTTCCTAATAATGTGGTTCTCAAAATTCCTCATTCCTTGGGAGTCGATTAGAAAACAGTGATGAGCTTCCAGACCCTGGGCTGAAAAAATGCAGATTTTTTTTCGGCCAGTAGCTAAGAGATCAAAAGAATATAAACAGCTAGAAAAGAACCCCAACACAGGAAAGAAAGAGATACAGACACACAGGCTGGCATTAGGAGAGACCTCTTTGGAGAAAGTCCAAGATAAAGATTTTCTGGGATTTGGAGAATGGCATCTCTTGGAGCACAGCAAGAATATACCTAAGAGATTTTGTTGTCTAAGGTTAATTTTCCCATAAATTCTTATGCTTTATGGAAGCTGTCTGGGCACTATTCCCATTGTCTCTGCTCCTGAACTCTTACCTGTGCTCATGGGGGATCATTGAATTCCAGGCCTGACACTGGATACCACTTCTGGTAACAGATACTGTTCCTTTATAGTCTGCTCCTTTTCCAATGATACAATTTCTGATATAATCTATTGAAATAAAAGAGAAAAACACAGGGATTTGGTTAATGTATAAAAAACTAAAGATCATCATATATGTTTTCATATAAAAATAATATATTTATTAGCCTTTACATACTGTAGTCTTCAAAATACTGTTTGTTTAGATACATGCCAGTCTCTTTTTTTCCAAATATTGATCACTATCTGACTCCAAAAAAGAAATCATGGAACTGTTTCTGTTATATTTGATTGAGCAAAACTCCATGTCTGAGGACTTGAGTATCTTACTCATTAACGAGGCCAATACGAGCAACATTAAGTAATAAATGGTAACTTATACAATTGAGCTGCTCAGTAGTAAACTGAAGTACAAAGCTGAAACTAGTATGTATTATGGTAGGCAAATATGTA
Organism: Cettia cetti; assembly: GCA_013401135.1. Taxonomy (NCBI): domain Eukaryota; kingdom Metazoa; phylum Chordata; class Aves; order Passeriformes; family Sylviidae; genus Cettia; species Cettia cetti. The sequence goes on from VZUI01046183.1 coordinate 9,006, forward strand.
GATTGGAAAACTGACCTATTGGTCAGCAAGTATGTAGAAAAATTTGCAAGACAGCGAACTCAGGATATGTGCAAATAAATCTGTAGGATGCAGCTTTCAAATGCATAAAAGCATCCTTACCCAGGATGTTCCTAGAGCCAGAAAAATCACTGACTGACCTCAGGGGTTTTTTTTTTCCCCCCTTCCTAGCTGGAAAAATAAAATCAGTAAATAAATCAGTTACCCTTCTTTTCATAGAGATCAAACGCATGGTCTTGCTTCTTTCTCACACCATTTGTCAAGCTGTTGAAGGATAACCAATGGCACCGTTTTGTAACTCTGTCATAAGCAAAGGCCCTGCAAAGAAAATCTGGATGAGAAAAAAATCTCTGTGTGGTTTGTAATAATGACACATGGCCTGCCAAGGAGCATGCAATGACATCAGATTTATTTTTACTGGGAAAGTCAGAGAAACAGTCCAAATTACTATTTAAACCCACAACTGTGCTGACAAGAGCAAAGAAACAAAGAAATTAAATTGATGTGGTCATTACATTAAATACCAGTTTGGTTGTTCACACTAATCTAAGAGTTCCCTTGTCATTAAAGATCTTTATTTTAAAACTTAGATAAATGTGACAGAGACATCATTTGTGTCTTCAGTTATGTTGCTCTCTGGGAAAAAAAGAAAACCATGAAGACAAGAACATCATCTTTGCTATGCTTCCAGTATGCCTCTGAAATAGTTAAGTGTTTCACACTGATGTATTGAGGAAAATTCAAACATAAGGAATCTGTTTCTTTCCCAGAATGACAGAGCTGTTTAAAAACAAGATTATTTTTATTTTTATTAACAAAAGAAACAGTGATAGTGTATATAGAATTTATCCTTTCTCACTTTTGTTTTCTTTTTTTTTCTTTCTTTTACTTTTAACTGCTTTCTAGAGTGAGTAAAATGTGTGCTGAATTGACTGGCTATGGGGGAGGGCAAGAAAGACAAACAAATACACAGAATAAAAACACTTTCTTTCAATACTTGAAATTAAAAATGCAGACTTTTTTCTCCTATGACAGTTTTGAAAGGATAGTCTTTAACTATAGGTTAAATATTTTAAAGGATTTTTAAAACACAACTGATGGCCTTGGAGAAGCAACTGTTATTCCAATGAGAAAATTTAAAAAAACCCAAAAAACCCAATCAACCAAACAAATAAAACTCCACAGGTGTTATTCCTTAATTTTTCATTTGACCCAAATAACAAGTAACTGATATTATTTCCACTGGCCCACCACAAAATCTACATTTTTGTCACTCATCCCATACCTTCTGAGATATTTTATTCTGATCTGAAAAGGCATTTTAACACTACTTGGTAATATCCAAGAATCACACAGATTTCTTACACTTCATCCATACTTTGACTATGCCATATTCTTCAGCACTGCATTCTTCAACAAAAAGTTCCTTGATATTCATTTAATTCACCACGCAAGCTTTCCATGTGAGATCTTGCTGGCTTCAGTTAAAAATGCTACAAGAGCCTATCCAATCTCCCCAGTCTTCTCTCTTTCAAGTATCTTCCTCATTATCGTTTTCATCACCAAACAGATTTTTCATCCAACTGCTCTCTCTACTCTGTTGACTCCAAATGTTTCCAACCTGCTAACCTTCATCCCTCTGCCCTTGTGCAGCCTTCTGTTCTCTTCTGGCTGATTCTCAAATTTGAGCATATCCAAGTGCCTCTAACTCCATCTTCACAAAAATATCCTTGACCTTTCCTGCCTTCCCAATTACATTCTCGTTTCCGCTCCTCCCTCCTAAAGTGGGAATGCAGAATGCACTGTTTACAAACTATTCTTTCGGTTTTTGCCTTTCAGTTGCCTTTTGGTTTCCTTCCAGTTTGGCTTCAACCACTTCTGCATATAAAAGTTTGTAACAATCTTTTCTTGGACCCAAATCTGGAGGGTGTTTATACCTCCAAAGTCAACATATTTGAGCAAATTCTTGGACTTTCTTCTACTGATACTGCCGATCAAAACAATTTTTTTTTTTTGTTTGCTTTTCTTTGTACTGAGATAGTCTGTAGATTTTCTTATCAGGTACTGAAATTCTGTTGTCTATACTGAAATAATTTCCTGTGTAAATACTAACACTGAGCAGATAACAAAGGATAAGACAGCAACAACTTTGCAGCTATGGAAGGGACATACCTGCAAAAGCCACCTGTATAGCAAATAAAATAGTAACTATATTGACTTTTTTAATCCATAGGAATTTTAGGGGGGAAAAACTGCAAGGATGACTGCAGAAAAACAGAGTAGTGGAATGCGAAGGGTGGTGGAACAAAGGAATAGCAAAGAAACAAAATAACAAAGAAACAGCAGCAGCTTGATAAAACTGATAGGGAAGGCAGAAAAAGGGGCACAGAGATTTATGAAGGCAAAAGCACAGAATAAGTGAAACTAAAGAGTTCCTTGATGCAGGATTTTAGAAATAATATTATGAAAAAGAAACAAGTCTAGATAAGGATCTTGTAACTCAGTTGGAAATGAACAAGATCTGTGCAAGCATGACAGCAAGGGAATAGAGGAAATATCTGTTCTGAAAAGTACATATATTAGCTTCAACAAAAAATTGTTAGGGTTAAAACCAGCAAGGATTAATGATTAACCTATAAACACCTGAAATTTTACTTGCAAGTGACAGAGAAACTTATAATGAAAAAATAGAAAGTTGTACTAATTTCCCCCCCGCTCCAGAAAAATAAGAATTACCTGAACCTGTAGTGCCTGAAATCTGCCACTTTTACAACTTTTTGGCAAAAAAGAAACACAATACTGTTCCAGCTTGTGTGCCTCACAGTGCACATACATTGATGTTGTTGGCCCCAGTGCTATTGTCAAAATTATGTTATAAAGCAATTCCATTTTTAATTCTTACATAAAGCTTTCATATAGAAAATAAAACATCAGTGCTGTGATCTAAGTGATGGAGAACTGCTGCATGGATATGGAGTACAAGAATCAAGCCATGAAAATGTCAATAAACATAGGAAATTTCAAGTCTCATATTTCAAGCATTTAAAATGTCATTTTGTGTTACTTCTTATTTTAGAATGCTCCCACAGCAGGCAGGAAGCTAATTGATTTTCATTTAAATTGGCAACAAATTTCACCTTGTAGTAACCATGTGATGGTATGAAGTAAAAGACTGGGATCCTAGGAATAAAAGGGAAACATTAGTAAATACTGAATCCTTTAAAAGGGAGCACATGTAAAATGTGTGTTTATAGTAGCACAGTAGAAGAGTTCACACTACAACAGGACCCATATGGGGCCAAAAGGGAAACCACAAGAATGTTCTGAGATCCCAGAAAAGAAAATCCCATGCACTCTGTGCATAGTGGTAGCACAGGCAAGACCTCATCACCTACACCTCTACTGCTAAAGCAGGTTTTTAGCACCCTCCATGCTAAACGCCTGCCAGGGAAAACAGGAATTCAGAGAGGACCTGTAATTCTTCTCCATATTCAGTGCAAAGTAACTGCATGACAGATTGCCATTCTGTTATCTGTGAGCAGGGCTTTTCCCAGCTGTACTCTCCAAAGTCCCTCATGTCTCCTTATGTTGTATTGATTCATTAAATAGGATATTGCCCCTTAAAATATCCACCAGACACTGTCTCAAAAAAAAAAAAAAAAAAAAAAAAAAAAAGAGTGAGAAGTCATCCTGAGAAAAAAATTACTTTAGAAGAGACTCCTAACAAAATTAATTAAGATAACCCCAGAAAGAGCTCTGGTAAGAAAGCTGGTTTCTACAGGAAGAATATTTGCTTCTTAAGCAGCTTTAGAATTAAGGCAAGCCTTTGGTGATACCTACCAAAATTTAAAGTGGACTAAAAGGAAAAATAAGCCATCTAGGATGGAGGTCCTCCAAAGGCCTATGCACTCTTTCAATCAGCAGTGTAGATACAAGTGGTTAGGGCCAAGGCTGAACTTCTTAACTTGGGGTTTCCACATGCAGGTTATAGTTAAACAGATGTGTTAAAATTAGAACACAGATGGCTGAAAATTAGCCAGGTCTAATTTGTCTGCTTTCAGAACAATAAAAAGCAATCTTAGAGCTTGTACATTGTGCCAGGAAGAATAGATACTTGTGTCTCTGCACACATGGGCAGGCACACACACTCAACAAAAACATATGTAAACATACAATCACTACAGAACTAAGTGGATTGGTTTGTATCCAGCTAATCCAGAGCATGGCCAAAGGATTAGAGGTACATAAGATTTTATTCCACTTCAGACTTACACTCAAATATAAGTGGCATCACAAGTGTGCCAAATCAGAATATCAAAAATTCATATCTCTGGCTGGCACAATTAAGCTTCCCCTTGTTATTCTTGGTTAGTTTGAAAGTGAGATAACTTTTCCCAGTAGGATGACCTCTCTTCTCATGTCCTGTTCCTATGCAAAGGCACTTTAGTTATCACAGCACTGGGACAAAGAAACCCTCAGGTTATAATCCTTTTTCTGAGGTATGTGTGCAGACTGAGAATTTGTTAATTAGTCAGCTAGATACCATTGTGAAGCCATATATGTGCATTTGGGTGGATGTGATGTGCACTTGTTTCTGTGTCTATGTGTAATTTTAGTGCTTCTAGTGCTCAGGCACATCAGACCTCTGGCAATGTATGGCTGGTTTTCTACAGACGGCTGTGGAGCACCTCCCCAGGCTTCGCAGATGAGGGGTGTGTAGAAGCCATCTAGAGTAGCCCACTAGAGTACTGCTTTCCATGAGTTAATGTACTTGATGGCAAGCTGGAATATCAGGGTAGAGAGATGAAGGCTGGGCCTAAATGAGTTCTAACCTCCTAAAGGTATTTTGAGTTTTTTTTTTTTTTTCTGAGTGCATACAATAGAAAAAAAACATGTGGGGGCTTTGCCAACAGAAACATAGGCTTCAAGAATTGAAGGATCAGTCAATAATTGGGACTCATCTGCCTTTTGAGGATGCACAGAAATGGAAAGCAGAGGCTTTCAAATAAATGCTTACTGCAAATCTTCCACAACTTACACTGCTATGAATAGCAAAATTTCTGGGATTTCATTTTAAAAAAATTTTAAAATATATTTAAAAAAAAAAAACAAATAAAAAAATGGAGAAGGATTTCCGTGATGGCACTTTTGTAAGTGCTCTGTGAAGTGAGAGCCCTGTTGAACACAAGGCTGAACAGCAGATGGCATATTTACTCCCAAGACATGAGACTGTTGTTGACATGGTTTGTAAAGCAATGTTGATGCAAATGCATATTTTCTCATTGTGTGTATAATGCTGACATTAATAAAATCCTGAAGAAAAGAAAACCATCTGGATTTTTTTTAGTCAGTATAATATGAGCTGAATTGAATACTATAAACTCATATATTGCTGAAGGCAAAACTACTCTCTGTGGAAGACAAGGACTATATCCTTATTTGTGTTTTACGCTAACCTCCTCTAATCCAGTGCATACCTCTAATCTTATGTTTCTTGCCTTATTTTTGATAAATTGTTATAAATTGCACTGTCGTCTATATAATTTTTCTCCCAGTAGAATGTATTAAATAACCCAATTGAGGTCAACACTAGCTTCAACAGACAAAACTTGAAATATCTCAAGCAAATGACATCTCTTGGACTCTGAAGAAGTACATTTTTTTGCTCTGGTGGGGAGGTTTTCCCAAAAGAATTTATTTTTTTGTGTATAAAACTAGATTAATAGCAACTGCATTCATCATGGGTTTTAAGACTGTTGCTTTTGTTGTTGTTCTTCTTAATAATTTATAATGATAATAAATTTGTTATTATTATTTAATGAAAAATATTTGAATAGTAAGCAAATTAACAAAGTTTCTCTTCAATCAGAGTCTGAGCAAATTTGATAGTCTGTAGTTGAACTTTGATGCCTATCTTTGAAAAAAAATCTATACTTTCTCCCTCTAACACTCATTAACAATCTGGAACATGCCCTGAGCATTTCCTTAAGTCAGGATCTGAAACAATGTCATGACAAGGGCCAAGGGGTTCAGAAGGAAGCTTTGGGACATATCCATTAGCCCTAGATTGGGCTAAATAGTTTTTTAAAATAGTGTTCTGACAGTGATTTCAATGCAAGTCGAATCAGGACCTCAGACACAGAAGCACAACTTGTCCTATACTTTCTGTGACCATATGGAGAATTCATTGCATCTCCCCAAGTTTTCTCAACAAAGTGGAGTAGATTTAGCTATTAAGCTATTCTATTGCAGCTTTTCACACCATATACCCTATATTTTAAAGACTGAAACAACATTAAAAAAAACCCCATATTTTTATTTTAGGGGTTAATTTGTTATTAATATTTTTATGGTCTGCCTTTTCCCTCCCAGCTGTTTTCTTTCCTGTTTATTGCACATGGGCTTTATTGGAACATAGCTCTCCTGAAATCGGTGCTTTTGAAGGCAGAGGAGATACACAACTGAACCCTGCTAAATGGTCTGCCCTGCTTTCACAAGGCTTGTCAAATAACACAGAGCAGAACACAAGCAGTGAGCATCAATGTGGGTTTCCACCATTTATCATCTGCAGATCACAGTATTCCTGCAGCTACAAAAGATAAAGCCATGACAGAAATAGTATGAAGGCAATACCCCTTTAGGGATTTTTCTGGTGCAAATTGCTGCACAAGCAGTTAATTCTCATGGATCACAGAAGACACACAGGTCACCTGAACATGCTGCAAACTGAATGCAAAACTATAGCAAAGTATTGGTATTACATATGGACTATTTATGGATTTTTTATTACTTTGGAAGCATTCCAAGCTTCCCAGTGATTTCAGGAGTTCCTGATAAAATCCATTGATTTTATGGATTGATTAGAAAACCCCCATTTTGGAAAACAACAAAAAAAAAAAGAAAGTGATGTTTGCCGTGAAAAACCTCATAACCAGACTTCAAACACTCTGAATATGAGATTATTTGAAAAATGATTCACTGTGGATAAAGCTGGAGAAAATATATATTTATATCATCAAAATCACAGTGCAAGCAGAAATTTTCACAACTTTGAAATTTCAGGTGGAAAATGATGAAGGACTAACAAACTTATTGGTGGGGTTAATAAGGGTGTTGCTTATTTCCTTTTCTGGTAGCTGGTGTCTGATTGTGGTATTGAGTGCAGCAGCAGCACCAGGGTTTGTTGCAGTTATTTCTCTCCTTTGCATCATCTTTTGTACCATCAGTAGTCCTAAGTGATACTGACAGGGGAGCCCTTTCCAGAAAGGTAAAGTGTATTTATACAAAGAAGGAAAATTCCAAGCCTCTCATACTTGAAATTCTAAGGAACTAAAAACTCTTGGAAAATATTTATGTTTAGCTTTCCACTGCAAATATAGTAATATATATCTCATTGTAATATGCTTAGATCATTCTCAGTGCAGAAATCATTCAGAAAGATCTTGGGAAGTTTCAACAAGATCACCATGTATTTGTATCTTCCATTTTATTTTCAGTTCTGCAATTGGACACAAGAGGATCTTTAAAGTACCAGTTTTTTCGTGCTTACTTTGCACATTAAAATCCCCCATTGGAATTGGAACTGGGAGACTTGCAGTGGGGTTCTGACCTTGTTCTTTCAATAAGAAATATAATGCTAATTAAGTTGTTGTTTTTTATAAAATACTTTATTAAGAATAATAAGAGTAAACAAGGTTACAAAAATACCAACTTTATTAGCTAATGAAGATGTTAATTACAGAAGATTTGTATTACAAGTTATAACCACAGTGTTCCCTTTTCATTAGGCATTCAGCAAGTTGTACTTAATGGGAGCATTATTTTTCCCACTTAAATAAGAAAAAATACTTCTATCATACACTAAACTCCACAGGCAGCTCCCTGAAGTTAGATCCCATGCAAGAAAACACCATACATATATGCCCAAGGGTATGTTTAAAAGGAACACTGGAAATTTTTAGGGTGAAAAGCCGTGTCAGTTCCTGCCAGCAGCCCCAACATTCAAAAACAATATGCCAGTGCACATGAGGGAGGAAGAAAATAATTGATAAGGAGACAAGGCTAAATAAACAATCCAATAGGCTTCATACAGTCTCCATGGGGGTCAACTGGTTTACAACCAGCTTTCCAGAAGGATGATAACAAAGCCTGCTGAGGTTGCCTTGGAGCTGAGAATCTGTGTACAAGGAACCATGTGGAAAAGTACTGAACAACTCTTAGGCCCTGCTCTTTTGACAATCACATTCACTGAATTCAAGGGACTTTTGCCTGAGTAGATTTTGACCCCCAGAAATATATTTGGACCCTCGTCTGAAAAGCTCTAACTCAAGTGAGTAGCTCTGTCAAGTACATTGACATTACCTGCAGGAAGGGATTGCAGAATGCCTCAGAGGATTTTAATCTTAAACCAGAGAAGAAGATTTCAGCAGTAGCAGCAAAAATCTAGACCGATACATTCCCAATGAGAGCTACATTTTTCTCTGAGGGTCATGAGGTTTATGAGAGAAAAAGAGAGAGGGGGAACTTTTTTAAGGGAAAAATGTTTTCTTTAACAAAAGGAAGAAGTGTTAGACAGTTCCAATGCCCAAAGAAAATAGTGATTAAGTTAGACTAACTTCAGTTGCACAAAATCAGCTGTTGGGTTTTAGTTCCAGAATTTTTTATACTGACATTGTACCTTTAAGAGATAAAGGATTAGTTACAGCAAGGAGAATGAGAATGAAATTCAATGAAGTTTAAGAATGTCCTTAGGTAAGAATTTAGGTTCTGTACCCCTTATTCTAACCTTATTAAAATCAGATTTATGAAGTAAGTTCAAATCCCACTGAAGTTAGTAAGAGGCATTTCAGTAATTTAGATGGGCACTAGATCAGGTTCCCTTGTTATAACAGAGAAAAAAATATTAAAACAGTGAAAAAATATCTATAGAGTGTCCTTTCTTAAGAGAGTCCTGTAGTTATAACAGTTGCCTGGTACGGTACCATTGGTACCAACAAGAAATATTCACAGGAATAAATGAAGTATAGATTCATTACCACATGTCATTATTCTTCTCTTCCCTTGCTCTTCAGGACCTCAGGTGCCCTCCATTCTGAGATAGGAAGAGCAAAAGTACCTGGTAAGCAAGTGCATACAAACTTGTTGTGTTCTGGAGCATCAACTCTGCAAAATTTATTTTACTGAGGTACTGCCCAGAACAAACAGGTAAAACTCCTTACACACTGTCTAAAAAAACTCAGTATTTTTATCATATATATATGTGTGTGTGTTTGTGTGATATATATATATATAAAAATCACAGCCTTCTGCACAGCAGAAGTTTATAACTAAAATATTTTAGGATTTGATTTTTTTAGATAGACATAACAAAATGCCTGCAAATATAATACAGTGAGCACATAACAATTCTTAGAATACAAAGAGTGAACATGGAATTGTATATTTTATCCACATTCTACTTGTGGCTGAGAACAAAACTCACTTGGAGTTTTTTAAAAGTCTTAAAAATGTAATCCTTTCAATAAGATATGGTCAGTATATACTTAGTATGAATACACTCTTCACCTACATGACAATAGTTATGTGTAAATACAACGGGCTTAATCCTGCCCTCTTCAGGGCTGGTAAGTAAGAGAGGCCAAAGGGAGCACAAAGCCTTCAGAGGTGACCAGAATAGATCGAGACAGACTGCAGAGCATCCACAACCTTGAATCTGCTGTACAGAGAAGTCACATCTTGTCCAAAGAGACTATTTACATCAGGAGGAATTTCAGAAGCTCTGCTTGCTGAAAGGACTTCTTCCTATGTGCCAGTAGAATCTGCTGGATATGTGACACAAATCTCAGTGAGCCAAGCTGCTTAAACACGGACTGAAACTCATCCCAGCTCACCAGATGTGAGCATACTTGAGTCCCACTGAAGTCAAAGTGCACTGCTGAAGAAAATTTGGTGAGTCAAGACAAGGCCTGTCTCCCAAGACACCTCCCCTGAAGTGGTGGCTTTCTGACAGGGTAGAATTCAACCCTGCCTCTTGTGCATGAAATGTCCTTTTGTATGTCTACACCATGAGGTCAGCCTCGTGGCTATGCAGTTGGAATCGATACACAGACCAAACACTACTGGAAACATTAACAATTTACACAGTCACAAGTGAAGCAACAGTGCTGTTACTTATGCAATTACATGTACAGTAGTAAAACTAACAATTGGATATATGTCATATCAACTTTCCAGAAATTAAAGGGTAATCAGTGCCACCTATAACAAAATATTTGTACAATATTTCCAGACATAAAACTATATGCTTACAGAAAACAAGAATTTTTCATGGATGATGATTTTTTGTTCCCTTTTTTTGTCATCATAAAGGAATAATATTGTCCTATATATGGGCAAAAAACAAGCCACTAAACTATTGGTGATGTTGTCCAAATTAAAGAAAAGATAATACATGCAGTTGTTTTAGTATGCTGAAAAGAATTATACAGAAGATAGAATTTTGCCCAAATCTAGTGAAGGTTTCATTAAAGTTGTCAAATCTCTGAAAAGTTATTAATGTATAACTTACTTTTCCCTGTCATAAGTCTCTCAGCCGGGTGCTAGATTCAACTGTTCTTTTTCTTGCTGTAAATGCAGAGTTTCATGAATTTGCATGAATAGAACCAACTGAATTTTTAATACTTGTCTGTTTAGAAAGATTTTGGCATATCTGATTTAAATTTCTTTTAACACCCAAAGTCTTCCAAGAGCTAATCAGGATTACTTTTTCAAACTGTATGAGAAGCTGTCTTTAGCATTGTAAATCCACAGTTATCTCAGGGTCCATCTTTGAAGAAATTATCAATAGTTTGCTAATGAAAATGAGGTTTGAGATATCTGTTAGAGGACCATGTACACAGTGAAGGAATCAAGTGTAGAACTAGAGTCTGTAAGCACTTTGTGAAAGAAAGTGGTAGTGGCTTCTACGAGAACTCTGCTTATGGCAGGCTTGTCAAAGTCCATCAATAATGGAAAGATTACTTACTAAAGATATTATTTATTAATAAAATACTGAAATCTTTGACCTCTTATAAGGGGAACAGAGAAATACGATCATAAATGCTGTCCTTGACAGATGCATATATCTCTCAGTAGGGCTTTTGTTATATATGAAGAGAAATATATGGCTCATAGAAAGAATAAGATGTGTTAAGTAGAACTATAATTTGTTTCTCCTTCTAAAATAATCTGAAGAGCAGCATTAAGGAGGTCATATGATCTATTTCTACAAAACCATTTTTCATCCAGTAATGTCTTTGCAAAATTGTTTATCCATTCAAGTATCTTCAGGAGATATGTCACCATACTTGCATATACTATAAGTCACTCCAACATTTATAAAACAACACTGGTAGACAAAAACACCAAAAACACCCATAAATATTAAAAAAGCTCAACAAACTTGACTATCAAGTACTTAAAAAATTGTTGATCTTTACATTACACATTAATTACATGCTGTCCAAAACCTTTCAGTGGGAGTTGTTGACTTTTTCAGGGTTTTCTGTAGGTCATCATAATCTTGTGTATCCACCGGGAATAATAGGAGACCCGAACAAAAATCCCAGGACGATTTCGAATGGCACATCCACGGCCAGGAACAATGACACCAATTACTATCTTCAGCCTGTTTTGTTCACAAACCAAAGGACCACCATAATCTCGCTAGAAAAAAAAATAAAGAGCGTGAGTGTCACTTCTCAAAATGCTTCAAGACAGAGCTCCCACCTGCCTATTACTGAACGGTTTCTTTTGGGGATGACAGGACGCACCAGGCAATAGTCTCCTTGCCATAGGACATAAACCAACTTCCAATATCTTTTTTTTTTACATAACCAGATCTTATGAGAAGCAATGCAGAGTTGGCCTCTGGCTTTTCTGTCCCTTTCCGTGCAAATTAAGCCCTGTGATCCATCTTTACATGTCATTCTAGTGACTTCAGACTACCAGATTTTATTCACCTCTTTCAGCTACCTGCAAGCCTAAAATTTATTTATGTGACTATAAACCAGATGAGCAGAATGTGAGTTGACAGATAAACATCTTTGTTATGATGACAGGCTTTGCATCAAACACTACTGGAAAAGTCAAGTTAGTATCTTTCTTTCAGTCAATCATCTTGTAAGGTCTTAGGATGAGAATCTGTATGTACTAATAGGCAGAGGGGTAACAGACATAATAAAACATTGTCTTTTTATCTTGAGACATAACTTGTTAAAATTATATTTTTTTTGTTATTCTGAATGAAAGAGACACCAGTTTATGCATTCTATGAAGGTTTGGAGTACCTTCATAGAGATCTGGGACTTGAACATAGATGCTGTAGTTTCTACCCAGGCTGAAGGTAGACTGGACCCAGCAAACTCGCTGCAAAACTAGACAGCAAATGCTCATATCAGATAGTGAGTCATTGTTTCAAAAAATGAAAGCTGACAATTAGCATTTCATTCTCTCTGGATCACCAGAGAAACAACAATGCTTGACCTTTATTTGGTTTGGGATTTTTCCTGACTGACGGCAGACTAGTTCCCACATGAACAATGAACTATGTCAGCGCCATCAGGGCGGCTCATAAAACATTTTCAGGAGTGGAGTTTCACCTGCCAATCTGATTTTGTTCCTCTGCCTGTTCTCTGCTGAGGAAAGTAGCTTCAAAGGAGAACTTAAGGAGCAGGAAACTGCTCAGTGATTAAGACTGATTGCTAATATTAATTCATTCCATTTCTTCTTGCAGGGGAAAACAAAGTGCAGGATCCCCAGCAGACTTCCATGCAGATGTTTCATTTATAAGCCTTGACAAGTCTAAGACCTCATTTACAATTAAATATTTTATTTTGAAGAAAATACTTTGCAGCAAAAAATGATCCCATGGAATATTAACAAATGGAAGAGGCCTCAGCTTTATGAAGATGACCTCTGCTCCCCATGGTTTGTTAGTACCCTTGGGTAGGGAAAATTTTGCTACATGGTTAACATCGGTATTAGGAAATCAACAATTCCACTCCAGATAATAAATATTTAATAATGTTCGTAACTTCCTTCCTTCTATATATCTGCAGTCAGATTTTACACAACAAAAACTTGTATCTTCCTGTAATAAATTATTTACAGCTTTTCTCCTCAGATGTCTTTTCTCCATCATCAAAAACAGTGCTCGATCATCAAAAACAACTGTACCAAACTATACAATCACTGAAATAGTTGCCCTGTCCTCATCAACATGGACAGGGGACCAAAATGCTCCAGCCTTCTGTAAAAACCCCATTACATTTTTGTATCTCACTCCTTCCTTCATAACTTTATCAACTCTCTTGAGTGCTGACAGTTATGTATTTTGCATGCAATACCTCATCTAAATAAGAAGGTAAATTAGCTCCAGTCTTTGATTTCTACTCAATCAAAACACACAGCTATTGCTACCAGAGAACCCACCTTTGTCCTTACTATAGAGAACACAAGCATATCTCAGTCCAATGAAATGTTTTAGTATATAAGTATATATAAGATTCCTGTAAATCTTTCAGTGGTATGGTAGCACAATGAAATTGAATTTCTACACTCTGACATAAAATAGAATACTTGTAACACAAATTATTTTCCAATGCAAAAGTTTAGTGCAATGAGAATAATTATAAAAAACCTCCAGTATTGTTTTTCTGGGGGGGGAGGAAAAACTGACAGGGTCCTATAAATGTATTAAGAAATGCTATATTTACCTCACAAGGCCCAGCACCTATGGTTTCAGCCACGGCACAGATTTCAGACTCATTAACAGTAATCTTCCCTTTGAGATATTGGTTGCATTTCTCATTTCCCAAAATAAACAGCTTTGCTACTTGGAGAAGGCCATCATAATTAACTACTACAGTTGAACAGAAAACAAACAAACAAAAAATTGTATTTTAGGGGAAAAACAGTGTTTTAAGATACAGTCCAGATAAACTTACTAATATAATTTCAGTTATTGTGCTTTCTCCCCAAAACTCACATTTTTGTCTATCCCCACTGTTATCATGCTTTTGTATTTTGGATTTCTTATATTTTCTGCAGATGGGATTTGCCAGACATTTGTTTGGTTTTCACGGCTGTTCGGTTCTCTGAGAATATCTGGGTAAGTTTTTAGCACTAGAATAGAGGGCTGGGTAACTGGGCTTTCTCCACAGCTCACCACCAGCTTGCCCAGTCATCAAAGAAATCAGAAAAAGAGCCTGAAAGTGTTATCACTCCCATCAGTGGGGGGAGGATTCTGCTCCCTGCCTTAAACATGAGTTAATGTGTAACAGTGCCTGCCATGGCCTAGGGAAGGATGTGTGACTTGAAAAATACTGTAGCAGAGTGTAGTTTTTCTCATTCTGTGCTGGCTCAGCTACCCTGAATGACTTTGTGCCTGCAAGGGCAGAGCCACAGCCTTGTGCAATCTCCATTCACCAGTGTGAAGGTCAGGAAGCAGGAGCCCTGTGGAGCTTACTCTTGTTCTACATGTCGAAAGAGAAGCCTGTGCAAGCTGCAAAGATAAATAAAGGGTCTAGACCTGCCCATTCTCTGCACAGACATCAAAAGAAAATGCCAAGCTTGCCCTCCACTGAGTTGTTATCCTGTTTTCTTGAAAAGAAATGGATGTAACACTTCTTCCTTCCCTGACCGGGATTCTGTGAGGATTATAATAAGTAGTGCAAAAAATATAGTACAAAGTCCTTGGATGACAGATGTTATGTATTTACTGTATTACATAACTCCACAACATTGCAAATTCCTTATCAGTTCTCTTAAGCTAAGCTTTCCTGTGATGCTGTACTGCACTCCAGCCTGATGTCCCTGTCCCCCAGACAGCCAATGCCCCCAGAGGATGGCTAATATGGACATGCTGGGAACATCAAAGACAGTCATTTGGGAGAGGGCTGGTACAGATTAATTGCCACCCACAAAGAAATGGCAGTGTAGTGGCTACAAGGAAGACAGCCTAAAAATTCCAGCCTAGCTTCTGCTCTGCTTCCAGGACAGTGTGAGTATATTACTGCTGCTTACTCAGGGTTTGTGGCAAAACAACATTTGAACACAGTAAATATTGGAGTAATTATTGTCAACTGGCAGCTATTAACTTTTTATCAACACATAATTAGCCAGATATAGCATTTACTAGACTAAATAAATGTCTGTTCTCCCACATATTTGTATTTTCTTCACACAAAACTGTGTTTAATAAACATTAGAAAGGTTGCAAAGTCAAATACTAAAAAAAAAGGGAAATGCCAGACTTAGGGTTGCCTGTACATCCCTAGATCACTGTTATTGTGTATGTTAATAAAGTCTTTGATTACATGTTTCTGTATTAGTTCTTCCACAGGGGCCTGCTTTGAAATACAGAAAGAGACTGCTCAAGTAGATGAACAAAAAATTTGTCAAAAAACCCTGTTAACATTCTGCAGATCAATTTTGTTTTGGTTTTCTTTTCTTTTTTTTTAACATGTAGATAGGTATTTTTCTCTAATTCAGTCCTTGAAATGTTTGAATCATTTTACCTGTCCCTGAAACAACAACAACAACAAAAGGAGAGACTAGTGGAAAATATTTCATATTAAATTAACCTGGATAAAGGCTCAGAGATTTACAAAATTAGAAAAAAAACCCCTCTATTTTTTAACAAGAAGTGTTGGACAACTGTGGCATCAGGCAATACCCGCAGCCTCACCTATAATGACAAGAGGAAGTAAGTTGTCAACGTATTCATTTAGTTTTTAAAAATAGTTTCTTACATCCAGTGTATCCCCATCCATAAACACTGCAGCTGGTCTTCTCTGGAATGGTACATCCAGATATGGGCAATCGGATTATTTCTACAAAATTTGTCAATATAGCAGGCCTGAAAAGAGAAAAAAAAGATGATATAATGGAATTTTATTTAACCTTCTAAAATGTATTTTAAAAATTACATTAAATCTGTTATAGACCACAGCAATTAAAAACTGGGCCAATTCTTTTCCTTTCATTTTCTGTCTTCAAAGAATATGATGGATTCTTCTACCTATTTTTTGTACTACAGCTGCCAACTGTCAAAAATTTCTTGAAATGCTGTCACCACTTTTATGCTATTTAACTTGGGTTTTAATCTCAAAAGTAAGTTGTGATGGCATTTCATTTGGATATATAGGTTTGTTAATGTGGAGAAATTTTGAAAGCTTACATATACACAAGGATCTCAGCTACAATCTGGTGCTCATTCTATAAATTAAAACCATATACTAGTCCACTACTTTGTGGGTTTTCTTTAAATCTCCCAACAAACCTAAACATGGTTAACAGGAAGAATAATGCAGGTATGATTTCACAGGAGTAACATCTGTTTTCTGAGTAACATTGATGGACCTGCATTCCTGCGCATACCAAATAAAATTTCTTTCAGTTGGAAGTTTACCCCATGGAGACAGCATCTGTAGTACTGGAGATAACACAACATTGAACTTGCAAATGTCCGCTAGGAAGAATCTCACCCAGCAGATGAAAGTCCAAGAATTCATGATAACAGCTACTAACCTGCTAAGTTTCAGTAAGACCAAATCTGACCCTGCGGGGCCATAAACCAGCTGGGAGATATTCCGGACTTGTCTGCGCTTCTCCTCTCCCTTCCCTTTGATATTATGGACTCCAAGCAGGGCTTTGTAGTCTTTCAAATCCTTGTACCTAAGTGAGGCAAAGTTGGTGTATGATTTTTCTGACTGAAAACTGAATAACTAAAACTCTGCTTAATATGATTATGCTGGAAGATCTTAACTAACTCTCCTTAGCAGAAATGGGTTCATGCTGCCAACTGCTATTCCAAAATCAACATGCTTGGATGTAAGGTTTTGGCCTGAAGCCATTACATAATTTTAACTGTTACTAAAATCTACTTTTTTTTTTTTTTTTTTTTTTCATAATAGTATCCAAACATTTAAATCCTTGGACACTATGAACCTTTGAACTTCTTTAGATTTACCCAAGTCTTCTATTTTATTTTGTCCAGTTAAGCAGAAGCATGAGCTTATTCTCATAGAGAGGCAATTGTCTAACCATGACACTTGGAAAATGTATTTATGCTTCTATGTAAAAGAGCCAGGGCTATTTAGATTTATAACAATAATAACAGAAAATACCAAGGTCCCATAGGCCTTTTATATCAGAAAAGTAGTGTTAAAGCCAAACAGCAGGAAAAACTGTTGCATTCAAGTTGAAGAAGAGTGGTGCTGATGAGTTCCTGAAAATAGATGTATTTTAATATTGCAAAGTTACAGACTACTGTACCGCGAAGGGAAACACTGCCTTGCTGTAAGAACCCACTCTTCTTTTATCAAAGTACCACCACAGATATGCTTATTCCTGGGGGAAAAAAGAAAATAAAAAAGGTTAAAAAAACCTCCCAAAACACTAGTATTAGTTTCTACATAA
Organism: Cettia cetti; assembly: GCA_013401135.1. Taxonomy (NCBI): domain Eukaryota; kingdom Metazoa; phylum Chordata; class Aves; order Passeriformes; family Sylviidae; genus Cettia; species Cettia cetti. The sequence goes on from VZUI01046183.1 coordinate 26,484, forward strand.
GCAAAAACTTTAGAGGGTTTTTCTTCTGACGCATGTTTGCTGGTGAAAAGTGGCAGACTGAAAACATACAGAAACTTGTCTCTGTCCCTTTGCTCTACAGTTTCAACACTTACAGTGACATGACTTTGCAGAGCTTTACTCCAATGTGCAAAAACCAGAAAGAAAGATTAATTCAGTTACTCTGCTCATTTAGTGGTTTCAAAGCTGAATTTGTAATAAAACACCTAATTTAAAATTTTTTTTAAAAAGGGGCCAAATCTTTCTAACAGGAACTGGACTGAAACTTTCAAGCAAGTCCTCAAACTGCCACCAGATGTAAACAACATTTGGTCATTATTCATGTAAGTATTATTCAAAGCATTGACCTCAAGGTGGAGAGTTCCTATTTGATTACAAGCCCTAGGAGATTTGTGTCCCCACATACTTCAGTTGGAAACAATCTGCAGTGTATGACATCCTACGTGTGATTATAGAAAACCTGAAGCATAATATATCAAGTAAAATTAAAGCAATTAAGCATGACAGTTCTTTAAAAAAAAATTACTGTGGAATGTAGATTAATTAGTTTCCTTCTTTGTGCCTCCAAAATCACATTTATTTTCTGTAGCTCTTTGGAAAGTGAATCAGAATTGTCAGCAATTTGGGAAAAGCTTAAAATCTTACAATTTATAAATTCAAATCACACAAATGTTCAAAGCTTTGCAAAGAACTACTGGATGGATACCAGACTATATATGGAGTTCACTGACAGCAGGATAACACGAAGTTTTGACTTTTATTATTTTTTTTAAACATAATTCGGTTGAGGAGAAAAATATCTGATCCAAAAGGCTGGAGTCTTCTCAAATGTAGATTCTAGCTTGTTTTATTACACAAATATCACATTCAGGAGTATAACTATGTTCTTCCATGTTATGTTTCCATCACTTATTACATTACTCAGACTTCCGTCATCTCTTTCAGGAGATTCATTAGTACACACAGGAAAGTTAATTCCTCATTTAAATGTGGGGAAAATTTAGAGCTGGTTCCATGAAACAGATGAAATCCATTTAAATACACTTAAATACACCTGGTTACAGAATCTGAATTGGATATACAAGACAATTTCATTGATCAATTTAAGATTTAGAGGTGGGGTTTGGTTACCAAATATGAATAGCTTCTCAGTTTCATTGGGTCTTCACCATTCAGACACAGCAATTCCATTTTGGAGTGTACAGTTAGGCATTCATGCAGAAAGGTCAGAAGTCATTAAGGTTTTTTTTTTTTTTTAGGCAATATTCTATTTGCTTCCTTGGTAACAATGCAAAATAAAACTACATTTTTATGCCCACATGTAATACTTCAAGATATGTTTTGCTGCTGGACTCTTCCAGGAATTCCTTATTCATAAAAGGATCTGCAATCATTTAAGCACACATGTTTCATGGAATTTTATTGCATAGGAGAAAATCCAGGTTTAACTACCCCAACAATAGCTATCTAAATTTTAGGCACCCAGATGTAATTCACTTTACCTGCCTAAAAGCTCATCAAATATCAAAGCTACTTTTAAACTAGTGCAGAGATTAACTTTTCCAGGGAGTGATGTAGTCCACCTATTCTGGTTACTTAGTCTAGTAATATAGTGATCTTCCACTAGAAATGTCTTTCTGAACCACCCAATGCACTCCCAAAAAGGTCGAGATCTGATGGATCTCATAAAATGCAAAGGTTACAGGGATGAGAAAACTCCCCCAACCTGAACTTCTCTAGCAATGAAGAGTTGTAGAGAGTATAATTTTTATTTTCTTCTTTACTCCCATTTTTCAATTAATACCTCTTTTAAAACATATGACCCAGCAGAAAAAAGTCATATTTTACTTTTTATTTTTTCACGATAGAAGATCCAGGGCCGATGCATGAGATATATCCTGTTATAAATTAACGATTCACACTTCCAGCTGATGAGTTATGAACCAGAGTAAAGAACATAGGAAACTGCATTCTGTGTTCTGGCCTTTATACAGCAGCAAAGATCTGCCATAATGTAATACATGTGTTATACACAAGTTATACACGTCAGGGTCTTGTTTTACCTTGACATGTATAAAAAGGATTTCCTTATAGCTCTCCTTTTTTATTATTTTTTATTTTTTAAAATACCAGAGAAATTTTAATTGCATGCAATGACATAGGGGAAAGTTTAATTTGACACAGGTCAAAATCCTGAATCTTACACTTCACAACCAAATGCTTTGACATCAAAGTGAAAATATTGATCTGAAATTTTTTCCAACAGTCTCTAAAATAAACAATTTAATGGTGAATGTGAAGCCAATGTTATGAAAAGGTCTGCAGTAGCTAATTGAAAGAGCAGAACACTATGAATGCTTAGCAGGTTCATGTGTATAAGTTAGTGATAATGAACATATAAAGTATTTCACTAGCAGAGTGAATACTGTGGCATCACCTGACATTAGAGGACTGCTGATTCTCTGCTTTTACAGAAATAAACTGCAATGTAGAAGTATTTTCATTATGGTCAACGTCATCTACAGTTCTAAAAAGAATATCCTAGTAGTTGCATTGCCCTTCTAATCAAAGTGATAGTTACCTGTATGTCAAACTAACCACCCATCCTTCGTTAGTTTGTGTTGGGATTCCATTTACAACTCTCAAATGTTTTGTTGAGGCACAGGGAATGGCAGTATCTGAAAGCAGGTCCAGAGATGACATTTTACTAAAAACAGTGGTAGGAAACCTGCACAGTTGCACATTAGGACCACAAGAAGGTCAATATTTTTTATGTATTAACTTTCCCGTGCTAATGGAATATATTTCTAGGCCATCAAAACTACTTCAGTGCAGCTGAGTAGGTCTATTTAAATATCCATAGGGAATATAAGATATGTAAATTTAAATACTTTTCTGAGATCTACACAATTAAAAAGCAAACATTGAAACTCATTATCAAATCTCACCACTGGCAAGACATGACAGTGAGAAGAGATAAAGGAGTATAATAAAGCTATTCCCCATTTTTGTCTTGTAAAATTAATTTTGCTCAGTCTGTATGGTGGGTTTTTACAACTTTAACTAGTCTTTATTTTGGTTCCCAATCAGAAAGAAATGTCTAGTTTTAGAGGATAGTCATGCACTGCACAGATCATACAAAAACTTACCATCAAAGCTGGTTGTAGTAGGAGTTGTATCACCTTCACCTACACAGACACACAAGATAGCCATAGTACAAAATTAAAATACATTTTCAAATTGAATAAAATTCAACAGCAAATGACACATTGTTAACTTTAACTGTTCACAAAGTTTTAAACTTCAATGATTTCTTCAATACACTGCAAAAGCAGTGTAAGGCTTAACAAGAGGACAAACTTTTATTCCAATAGAATGCAATTAGAAATAAACATTTTTTAACAGGAATGTCAAACATTTTTCTTCTTGGCTGAATCCTGAAGACATCAGGCTGCCTATCATGTTCAATTTATGTGTTTCATTCAAACGAGCAAATGCTGAAAAATGAAGTTATCACTTTTATATAAGCTTTCAGGAACTATAGGAGTAATGTGATTAAATACAAAGAAGACTGAAAGAAATTCTTAATTCCTTAAAAACTTCAAAAAACATTTTAAGTTCCTATCAGCAACAACTTCTTCTTATCAAAACATGTTCCTCAAAATCTAGTTCTGTTCTTCCATTTAGTTCAATTAAAAAAATAGTTACAACAAGTTTGCTTGAACTTGTTTCGTAATGTTTACCTTCAGTGAAACATACAGAGTGACCCAGAATTATGAGCTAGAGGCACAGGGGTAACTGCTGAAAACTTGCACAAGGAAAATTTAAACAGTGTCATCCAACTAGATTTCCATTATTAAAAAAATATGTGTGTACACACACACATATAAGTATATCCACTATATAGATACAGTTATACCCATAGTTAAATTTCTGTGTGCATCTATACACACATGCATATATGTATGTGTATATATGTATCCAGATGTGTGCATATATACATGGGTTTCTATGCATAACTGTATGTATGTGCATATATATTTACACAGTATTTTAATACTAGTCCATATGAATCACAGCTGTAAAACTGGCATATTCCCACTCTGGTGTTTGGCTGCAGAAAGGTACTGCTCACCAATTATGCACACCCTACAAATGTTTGCTGAGAATACATCCTTAGGAATTCACAGATCCAAATAATGAACTCAGAATAAGTGAATAAAAAGTATATTTCTTCAGCTTCTATGCTTCATTTTTACTGACACAAATAACCTTTTGCACAATTTTGTTTACTCTTCACATAGATGCCAAAATATCACCTGAGACTTCAAATACCACTTTTTAGAGATGCTGGAGTTAGGGCTTTGAGGAAATGCAGCAGATTGCCGCCAGGAATGAGTGCAACATTATCCTTAACCTCTAGAGATCACAGACATGAATTCAAAAGCCTGATTTACCATTTAAGTGCTCTCCCAGGACATACAGCAAAGTAACTTAGAAATAAGAATTGAAGAGAAAGGTTTTGAACATAAATGTGAATTGCGCCTTTTTCAGCACAAAACTATCTTTTCTACTTGTCATCAGTTTATTGCTGAATTCCCTAGGATTCTTAATTCTGTTTATTTAAGCTATTTAGATTTAAACATTCAACTTCGGAGGCATGATTTTCCTAATTTTTGCCAGGAGTTAAATCATCCCATAAACATCCAAAAGCAGAATCTAATCTTTATAGCACATATACACTTCAGCATATATATAGTGAGTTATTCTATCATTAGAAAGACAGATCACACAAAGAGTTTTTGAAGCTTGTAGCCCAGAAGATAACTCTGCCTGGGTTTCTTGAGGCCACAGCCAGCATTCTGACAGCTAGACAATTCTTTGTCTCCGTCCAGCCCTCATTCAATAGCTAGATCTGCTGGAAAATGTTTGACCATCTGTAATAGCCCCTTTGTGCTCCTACTGCATAAATAAGTCTTGAAATCTCCAAGCTGGTCAAGGAAAAGAACCCCTTGTTCATATATTGCACAAGCAGCTTCTGTCTGCTCCTTTGCAGTCACGCACAATTGATTCTTGATAGAATCACACATTTTCTGCTGCCACAAGTGACAATAGGAAGGTGTGCACAGGCGTGTGGCACCGTGGCTTCACTGGCGCTGCACAGCTGACAGCGCCAGCGGCGCACCAAGTACTCACATCGAGAAATAGGGCAGTAATCCCAGGGAACAAGAGGATCATCTGTGTAACACCAGGGACCATGAAAATCATCATCTGGATTGCGGCAATAGTTTTTCTTCAGTTTACTAACATCTGGTTCTCTGAATATTTGTATATGCCTACAGGGAAAAAAAAGAATCAAAGTGTTGAAAAGCTTTATACTATAGCCCAAATTTTCAAAGGTTGCTTTGCTCCACATTGTACTATTAGCTGATTGAGAAGCCTACAGGTCAGGGTTTAGGGCTGGTTAAAATCAAAGGGAAGATGAGACCCAAATATTTTCTGGATTTGGGTCCAAATTTCTTCTGGTTGGTATTTTAAGCACTGTGTCCACTGGACAGCTAGGAGGCTTCTAGATCTCCCACTCAAGCTAAAATCTCTAGGTACCCTCAGGATGGATCATTATACTGATTACAAGAGTGCCTGTGATGCCCTCAGCAAATCTGCCAGCCTCTCCAGGGAGAAGAAGTACCTTCTCCTGCAGGCTAACAGCACAGGGGAGCATTGAAACTACAAAACTGAATCAAAGGCAAAAGAAAGGCAAACTAAGAAAGTTAGCTAGAATGAGAAGCAGGCAAGGAGAAAGATGAATGGCTCAGACAAACTGCAGTGATAAGTCACCTAAGTTGCAAACCTACGTGAAGCATTTTAGAGGTGAAATTTTGAGGCCAAAATCTGAAGTGGAGGAAGATGTTTATTTTTGGCTTGTCAGATTCAAGGATACAGGCTTCCTTAGTTACAGCTGGACTGCTCCTTCAGTTCATAACCAGCCACACATGCTGCCTCTAGAACACTCATAACCAGAGAAAATGTTGGAGTGAGACAGATAACTCCCCAAAGAAGTTCCCAGATGGAAAATGTGTGGGAGTAAGAAAAGGCTGATCTGTGCTCTATTAGATGAATGCAGTTACATCAAACATCCAGTAGGTTTTTACTGCCTCATTCAACTGAGACATATCTTGAATCTCAGAAAGCATGAGCTTAAACCTCCGCTTCCCTTACATGGGCAGCACACTGGAATATGTATCCTCTCTCTCGCCATCTGTGGGAAGAAACCCATGTAGTCCAGGTGATGATACCAGACAGTGCCACTGAAATCTGCCTTTTGCAATACAGCTTCCCCAAATGCTCACTTCCTGACTTACATAGTCCTTCCAAAGGACAATGGCTTATATGTTCAGCACTGCAACTCTACAAGTATCAAAGCAAATATTGACACCTTTGCCTCAGCTTCAGAAAGTAAAGGAAAATGAAGGAGAAACTTTTTTTTTCATCACAGCCACTAGTTAGTGTGATATCTCATACATAGAAGAACATTTTATTTTTTATTATCCCTTATTTTATATATGGTCCTGATAATTCATTTTACTTCAACAAATAAATTAACTTGCCATTTCGACTACTTGGATATGAAGCCAAAGTAATGATAAACAACAGAAATTGCAGGTCTTTTTATTGACATTTGACATCAGTGTCACTAGATTGTAGACCAAGACCAATTTTAGGATGCAAGGGACATTAGGCAGTCTCAAGTTCAACTTCCTCCTTAAAGCAGCATGAGCTATGAGATGAAGGTGACGAGACAACCATTTCCCCTCATTTCTGATAGCCTCTCATTGTACCAAATTTTGAAGGACAAGGATGGGGTAAAATAGGCCAGTAAACTAAACACTAAGAAATGTCCCAAAGCCTGCAATTAGTGGTTAGCCTGAACAAAGTCATGTTGCGCAATATATTTAAACGCAAAGAAAAAAGAAAAATATAAAAATAAAGATTAGGAAAACAAAGATATTAAAAGCTCCAGGGCATAGGGACTACTCTAGAATCAATGAAGATGAAAAAGAGTTGCCATCTGGAGGCAGTATTTATTCAGGACTCACTGAACCATCTCTTTCTGTTTAATATGTACACACCTACGTAAGTCTTCAATATTTTTGTCCCATGTGGAGCAAGTTAGCCCGAATCTTGTCTTGGATAGATTCCCCATGTAACTCTTGCCATTGCCACGATAACAATCTGAAAAAAGAATGTTGAGATAAAAGTAGAAGGTGATTGTGCAACATTAAGAAGAAAACTCTTCCTTTCCTTCAGTAATCCAAATTATTAAAGACAAGTGTTCTGTTTAGCAAATGCTATACACTATAAATCAGACAATTGTATAAATCAGATGAGAAGAAAAATGGAAAATAGTTTTCAAATTTACATGCATAATCTCCTGTTTGAGACCTTCATTCCCAACACAGCAGTACTTCAAATTTTGTCTTACTTACATAGACTTGGAAAATTTCTTTCATAAATAGTTGGTTTATAATTAATTTAGAAGGGTCCCACAGAATATCCTAAAAGTTGTCAGAAGCTAGTTTATACAAAACCAAATAGAAATCATCTCCTGTTCCTTCCTCCACAAAAAATAGGTGTTTAGTTTAGCTTTGTGTAGTTTTCAGATGTTGGAAACAGTATATAATTCTAGACTTAAGTACTTCTTCAGCAAAATCAAAAAATCATCTTGACTTTAATTTTAATGTAATTCTAAAAACTTGCCTGTTTGCTCCAGCAGAAGTCATGTTTAATTCATAAGATTTTATCACAAGCCTTTTTGAGACTTTTCAAGAGAATTGTTTAAAATTATCAGTACTATAAAGACATTTTGTGTAAAGTGCTCATTTTCATATTCATCAGTATCTTCACTTTTTGATAATTGATACTTTACAAAAAACAGAGAATAACTATAAAAGTTTAATCCTATCTCTGACATAAGTCTTTCAACTGCAACTTTTTCAAATTTACAAAAAAAAGAGGCTAAAATTTAAAGATGAATATGTTAATGCAGCCTGATGTAGGGTTATAGGTATGAGGTTTTGGCCTCAGTTTATGCTGTGATTGACATCCATTCAGGATGCAACATTACTATTATTACAGTAATACCAAGACCCCATGGGAAAAAAATTTGGGTGAGGACTCAGAATGAACCTCACAGGCAGAGGTAGGTAAGAACCAGAGGGTCAACCCCTTCTAGAAAAGGAGGCATATGCAAGAAATAAAAAGGGGGGAAAAACGGCTTTTGGTAGCCTAGTATGCTATTATAAAAAGACTGTGAACCAAGGAAATCATCTCAGCCGTGCAAAAAGGCCTTTCAAACTAAGAAAGGTAGAGGCAGTAGAGCAGATACATAGATTTGCCTTAGCTAAAAATCAGATCCAATCAAATCTTTGCTACAGCTTTCCCTACTGGAATCTCAAATTAAACTGAGAAAGGAATCTCATTTATGCCACAATGAATCCCAAGCATGCCAATAAAGCCAAAGTGGAACTACATAGGTGTAGTACAGAAACAACTTCTCCAGTTTTCAAGGCTGCCTACTTTATGTTTGGAACAGTATGGCATTTGATTAAAATCACGTTATCACCCTTTCCTCTGTTACCTTGTTCATTTGATACATCACACTTAGGAATCTGGGAGCAATAACCAATACGGATGTTTGGGTCAGTGGTAAAGCACCAGGGTGATTCAGATCCATCTGGATTTCGGCAGTAGTTCTCCCTCAAATCCCTATAAAAATAAATATGTTAGCTCTCAGCAGGCATAACTTAAACCCACCAATGTGGTCCACTGTTTTTTGTTATGAATTAACAAAAATATAGGCTCATTCAGGTCTCTGTGTTACTGATCAGTGTCAAGTGCAAGAAGATGAGCCAGCAAGAGCTCCACAAAAAAATATTAATGTAATAAGAATATGTTTGTGGAAAATCATTTTCAGTAGACATATGTTTTGATGGGATATAAGATTTCATTTGAAGATTAACAATATTTTCATTCAGGATCCTCCATCAAAATTTACATGCAACTGACATTGGATACACCTGCAATACATTACAAGTGTTTTTAAACACAAACATTACCAGAGTGCTTAAAACTCCCTGTACTTTGAATAGTTCTGCTGAGTTTGGAGAAACAGTGCTTTAGACTATCAGTAACTCTTTTAAAAAACTGAATCATGGAAAATAAAAAAGTGTGTGTTGAAATTCTATACAGCTGTTACCTTTAAAGTAAAAGTTAGTCACAAGGGAACATCTTTAAATGTCTTTTGCAGCTTGCATGAAATATTCAAACCTCTTAAATGTTAAGTTTTATTTCCCTGTCTCCTGACAGTTGTTGCCATGTTCTGTGCATCTCCATATTTCACTGTATTTTTACATCTGCAGCACTTACTGATAACAGACTATAGAAAGAATGGGCCTAATACTGCAATTCTTACACATCAGTAAAGATATTATGTAAAAACTGGGCTGTGGCTCCAATCTGGTCAGTAAGGTTTCCTCTATGCTTAGTTAAAAAAGGACTGAACAAACATTATAAAATAACTGCCTAAAATTTGTAGATTATTTACACCTTGGAAATTTACGAACCATACTGCAAGGTTTGATGACCAGTGGCTGTGGCTACTCAAGTAAAAGCAGTCCTATTGATGTATATATATTTAGCAATGAAACTGAAAAGGGATTTAAAATATGAAAAATTTAAAAAGTGCTTTAAAATATAACAAATGTTAATTTTTACAAAGTAGATTACATTCAGGTAATATTTAGGACATATTAAATTTAAAGTCAGCAATCAAGCTGGGAAGAAGTTTTCAGTTCCATGAAAAAAATCCAGTGGTAATGTATAAGCACTGTTGGGATTCAGGTCCCAGCCAGGAACACACCAGACACTTCACAATCAAATTGATGAATACATGCTTGAAGGAAAAGTTCACAAAAATCCCTAGGTTTCACACAAGTTTGTCTAGAACTACTTCTTTGAGATCTGAAGGACTGATTTTGCCAGGCTCAAATGGTTTTGAGCCTCAGCAGGTAGAGTGGATGCACCAGAACAGGGGACAGGGACAAAGGCCCCATGGTCTGCTCCAGTGGCATGGATTGTTAAACATTTTAAAACTCATCTCTTTTCCCACTGCAGTAACAATAAGCACATGCCTCTACTCACTTGCATTTGAAGTTCTCAGGAGTGATGTTGTGCTGGTGAGGGAACTGGGAGTCCCACCTCTGGCACTGGATTCCACTCCATATGGTGCTGACGGTGCCGCGGTAACCCTCACCCTGTCCGCGAACACACGTCGTAGTCTCAGCTGCTGCCTCTGTGCTGTTCACGAAGCTTTCCTCTGCAGACCCAGACAAAAAAATGCTGTTTCATTCTCTTAAGAATGGCTCAGGATGTCAGGTTTGAACTTCACATTACTGATGGAGTCATGAATTACATGATGCTCAAAACATGGTAATTGCCGTTCTTTGGTGAAATTGCCAATGTGATTATAGCATAATTTTCTCCTCCTCACATTTACAACATCCACCAAAAATCCAAAATCAAAATAAGTGCCAGACTTTATGTTAGTTTATCTGCTTGCATGCAAAGAGTCTGCAATATTTTCTTGCATGAGACACCTGGCCTATGCTGTTCATTGGAGTTTAGAAGGTATTCCTGGTTCCTCTTCCAAGTTCAGCAAATATCATTCCCTCAGCTTTAAAAAGCTGCATGACCACCCACAGTCACACTGTTAAACATGGTAACACATATTTGTAGGATTAAAATACAATTGGAGTTCTTTAAAGAATTCCCAGAATATCAGGTCACAAGGAAAAAAGATACATGTAAAAATAATAAAAAATATAGATCCCATTATAAGTTGATGTGCTAAATTCTTCTAGAAGATTTTTTTTTATGCCTCATAGGGTTAAAAGAAGGGAAAAAAAAAAAGGCCCAGCTTTTGAAATCAAAGATCAGTATTCTCTACAGAGAGAAAAATGTTTTAAAGACTAACAAATTCATCAGACTCAAGATCTCTTACAGATGTTGATATACTCTGCACTCACCCTGGTGTGGGCTGTCTTGAACTAAATTCAGAAAAACAGTGGTTTTTAAATGACTCATTCACATAACTTTAAAGTCTCTTTTTATTTCTTATGCAATTTTCACAATTGCAAATTAATGGCACAGATATTGCATCAGATATATACAAAGTACTACAAAACTAAATACACTGCAGTAAGAGCAATTCTTCTGCAATATCCTCAAAAGTTCCCAATGCAACATTTTAAAAGTAACTGCATATCTGTTGGCAATTGCTATTGTTCACAAGACTAATTTTATTAATTATCTTAAATGTATTAGTTGCCAGCAAAAAGTATGCTAATTAAGTTCTTTAATTAGTTTTCTTCAAATGGTCCAGTGAATAGAACAGTATTTGCGTGTTACTCATAATGTAGTTCACTCCTGGTAACTTGAGCCAGTTCCATGAACTCAGAGAAATACGGATCTTAAGGAAACCAAATGTCATAACAGATGGTTTTGGCTGATTTGCTGACTGATCTTTGACGTTAAAGATCATTTCCCTGTCAGATGATAACATCAAGTTGTGCAGTTGAATTATACATTTATCCATGCATCCCTTTTGCTCTTCATCTGGTTGATGTTTTTAAATCAAGTGTTTCATGGTCAAATTCATTTCCTGTCCCTCCTTCCCAAGGCAAATGTTGTCCTGTTTCAATGGGATTTTGAGTTCCAAGCTCATTCCAAAGTCAAAAGGATACAGCACTGGAAGTTTCACAAGGAGGTTTCTACAGGCTGAAAAATGCACTCTTTCTAGGGGACTCATCAAACAGTATCGAGGATAGTTACCTTCTATTTAGTCTTTATACATCACTTTTGAAATAATTAGACTACAAAAAGATTAATTCATACAACTTATAGTAATAAATAGCTGTAATATTTCTGTTTTCCATTATAAATAATATATGAAAACAAATGGATTTATAGCTTAAAACAGCTTCTAAGCTGATTACAGTGAGCATTGCTATGCCACATTCAAATACATATTATTTTCCTTTTCAAAAATACATGCATTTCTTTTATACAAATGAAAGAGATATGGGGATAAACCTGGGGGGCAGGGGAGAAGAGTTCCCTAACATGATGTATTTCAGAAGACATTCAGGCTTCATAATATCTCCTAAATAAATTAATAAATTAAAACTACGTAACTCTAGCAAAAAGCCTTCTCAAATAATACTACTAATGTACAAAAAAAAATCAATCTAACATAAGCAGTTGCAAAGACCTTATCTATACACAAAAAATTACTCTTTCAACTGTAATGAACTGTATAGAGTTACTACTCTGTACTCACTCATGCTAAAGAAAAAGTAATTAGGTTCGTGTTTATATATCATTATGTTGAATTTCTTTTTTTTTTAATCACATGCCTGAAATGAAATAAGTAATGCATCAATTTATTTAAGCCATAGTAATTTGGAAGAGCATTCCTTCTTGTACATCTACAGATGTTTGTGTCTGGACAGTGACCTCTACCTGTAGATCAGATTTTAAAACTTGGCCATGTCAAAATATACACTGTAAAGGCATCAGAAGAACTTAACTTTCACATTGCCATGAATAATTGCATAGTCAAGCCACTTCTGGAAAAACTTGCACTACAATGACTAAGAGAAATTATTTCAAAATCTGCAATGTGATTATCTGCTACTACTTTGTGGAAGCTCTCAATAAGAATTCTAGTAATGAGAGGGATCACTAAAATATTCTTATTTTACTAACAAAGAAGTTTCATTGTTCCAAAAGGTCCACAAAACCCTCCCCAAATTTTTCTTGCTGTACCACCTGCATATACTACAAATGCCTCATTTTGAAACATGAAAGACTCCAAAATATTTCTTAAATTTAGTACTGAAATTCTGAGGGTTTGTGCCCTTAGAACCAGTTCCCATTCTGGCTATTGAGTCTCACAGAAAGCTCAAAACTTACCAAGAAATGCTTGAGAAATCCTTCATTCATCTGTCGATTCCTCAAACAGGCATGATGGGAACAGTCTCCCTATTCCTGTTAATGAAAGTTGGGCTGGGTGTGCACAGGAACAGGCAAGAGCTTGAGGAGCAGTGCCTGCCTCACCAGACACTGCAGATTATACAGCACTTGCCAAACTAAGAAGTGCCCAGGCTGTCCAAGCCTACAACTAACAAAGCCATCTCCATTCAGTACTGGTCTTGTTGTTGAGGCTAATTACTCATTACCCACATACCAAATTAACTAAACTTAATAACTCTCAGCATGAAAATCAGATGTGCAGAGCATTGGTGAAAGAGCCCTAAGACCACACTCACCAGTTCTCTTACAAGGCAAAATCAAGATCAAGATCAAGATCAAAATCTATAAAATTGAATTCCCATCCTATCCCAGTAAATCCTCTAAAATATAAATTAAGATCTGAAAACCCAAGGGAGGGTCTCAATGAGGAAGACAACCTGAATTTAGTTAGATTCATTTTAAATCAACAAGCAATCCTTACTCTGCAGTACTTACTAATATTTCATAATGAAAGTTCCCAGGATTTTTTCCTTCAGTTCACATTTTTTTTTAGTTCTGAACTGAGATTAAAAGTACTGTTAAAGAAATATCACACAAAATATCACCTAATAAAAGATAACTATTTATAATTTATAATTTATGGATTAAGTGCAATTTCTTATTCCTGTAGGAAAGTTCATTATGAACAGAGGAATTTGGTAATTGTTAGCAGCACTTTCCTAATTTTGAACTTTGTGGGGTTTTATTTTGTTTTTTAAATCCTGGATGACTAAGATTAAACATGTAATTCAGACAGCCACATGAGGGGATTTCCCATTAGTAGTATTTCTACCTTCACATGTTCACTCTAAAGTCCCCAACCAAAGGGCAATAATGCAAATATATACTTTTTTTTTTTCATAAAACCCTCTTTTTTTTGATACTTCAAAATAATTTATTAATACAGGCCAGCTCATGCATTCATAGGTTCCTAAGTAAAAAGATGAAACAGTGTCCAGAGCCTTATGTGTAAAGCCACAGATAGTCTTAGTTCTGGTTCTCACAGCAACACCAGCATGAGGGAACCAGCAGGGGCCTTGAGTCATTTGACAGCTGAAGTGACCAGCTAGATACTATTTCTGACTTTAATCCTAGTGACCCAGAAGAAAACCCTGCACAAATTTTAGGTCAATGGTGAGAATCATACTGACTTAAAAGAAGGTAGAGAATTTGCTGTAGAATTCATGTTCTTTCATGACAATATAACCTATGTATTTGTCGAAAAATATATAGTTGGAAAAGAAGCAGATTCCTAAATTATATCAAGAGGAAAATACTTGTTCTTGCTTATATTCATGCAATATCTCTTCTACAGTCAGTCTACAGAAGAAAAATGTGCCCTGATTTGTAACAAAACAAATTTAAAAGTTGATTCTAAACATGATCCATGCAATTCTGCAAATGTTAGTAAGAAAGTCGAGTGATGTTTTGAAGCTGCTCATGCTTTCAGGCACCCTTTCCCTTAGCAATAGCACCTACAGTTCTGGGCACTAGTTTAGTGGCAACTCCTTCCTTTCTACATTTTCTTCATTGTATCATGACACAGTACAAGAATGGAAGAAAAACCCCACTGATTTTCAGTGTTTTGCTTTTTTTTTTTTTAGTAAAAACATATGAGCACAGTACTGAAGAACTCATTGTCACCTAAAACCTTCACACATACAATTCATTTGTCTATGAGCACAGAGTGATCTTTCCAGGCTGTTCCAGTGTCTAAAACAGGGTTTTAAGTTCAAACAACTTTTATTTTAAATGTATTAGGAAAAAAAAATCTCCTCACATTTAGAGTTCTTAATTTTCACTTTCAAATTATCATAGAAATGATGAAAAGGATTTGAGAAAGAACCTTTTTTGAGGAAATTCGGATTAATCTGTTGCTTAAACAGTGAATGCTGGACCTATTCTTTGTCTCCTTGTAAAGCAAGATGGAAGGTAACAGTTTATCAACTACTAAATATCCATCTCTTTTCACTGCCTCCTTTCTATAAATATATTTATTCTACACAAATGTTAATATTAAATGAGTCTTACTTTTACTTCTTTACATACAATGATTCAGCAAATAACTCTTTAATCAAAACTGTATTCAAATGGGCAGTTGACATCTCTGTTTCTAAAGAATGAGTAATTTAATATCAGTGGGGTTTTGCTTTTCCAAAAGCTGTGAACAAAACACAGTCCATTTTAGATCTAGATTCTCAATTTTGGTGTTTCATTGCTTGTTCTTTCCCATCAAACTGAATCCCATATTGAATTTTCTCAAGGCTTTTCAGGCTCTGGTCTCCCCTGACTACTGTCTGTGACTACAGGTGGCAAAGGCTAAATCCATAGTAAAGGCATCTGGGTTGGCTGGACATCAAGTAGGCATCAATGAAACACTGTCCTTAACAGAGTAATTCCAAAAAGCTCTCAAATGACTGATATATGCAGCTTCCTTTATGGGACCCAGCACCCTTCTAAAGCTCATCCATAGAGGAGCTGCTACCCATTTGGGTTTTTTTTTTTTCAAGCAGTATTAGTTCCCTACTTCTGTTCTTCCCTGTAGTCAATGTTCTCATTCATGCCAAACTAACAGTCATTTTCCTTTTTCATGTTTGCTGGAACTGCTTCCATTTCTTCATTTCATCCTTCACTTCTTCATTGCTGTTAGTTGTCCTTTTATCCTGTCTTCTAACTAAAAATTGTCTCAAGCCAAAACCACAGACACATATGTGAGCAACTTCAAACCAGTCCTGGGGTCCCCGAAGTCTTAATCCAAATCCAGTTTTTGCAGCTTGAGCCATCTCTAATTCCTAATTGCTCCTGTCATCTCTTTCTCACAGCCCTGGCTGCAAGCCACAATGTTTTATGCTGCATTCTGTGCTTGGAAGTAAAATTACAATGCCCTCTCTCTCTTCAGTCTTAAAACCATATTTGTTTTCTAAATGCTTCCTTCCACCAACTTTTTTGCCGAAAATTTTGTATATGAGCTGTTGTCAGCATTTTGGCTATAGAGCACACAAGCACTCATGACATGTAGCAAAAGCCACAAGCAGCACGCTGCCTTGTGGTTACTCCCCCAAAAGAGGACACCTACATTTTTGTATATGGTCCAAGGACTTGGATTTGAAAAGCATTTTTTCCTAATTAGTATTTCTTGAAAATTAAATAAACAGTCTACAGCATAGGAATTAAAAACCTGTGTGAGAATCCAAACCACAAAGCTGTAAAGACCTATAACTCATGATCTCTTTTTAGTGTTCTGAGATTGCAAACAGCCCCAGCTTCAGAAACACAGAACAGCCACCGAAACCCAGAATAGCCAAGTGTTTTGGGCTCCCTGCTAGGAGGTGGGAAAACTGGTTTTTTATGAGCCTCAAGAATGACAGAAAACTGAAAACAGGGGTTTGGTATTTTCTGTTAGTATTCTGGCCATCAAAATGGTGATTTAACAGTAGCATCAGCAATAAATTCCCTCACTGGATTATAAAGGAAAGCATTGAGCACCACTGCATCTTACATAGAGGGCAACGTCATATGCCTGTGAGAAAAAACCTTTGAAAATATCTACTGGAATAACCTTTCAAGACCCCTACTTTTGTATTTTTTTTTTCTCATATAGATTGCCTTATTAATTTCAAAAGACATACAGTATTCTGCAGGAAAAATACAGTTTTACATGTGAAATTTCCAATGATTTTAATATAATTTCTAACTGAAGGAAAGAATTTCTAGTTCCTTCAGTGAACTTTTGCCTAGAAATAAGACAAAAGGCTTTCATTACCATATGAAAATCATTGCACTGTGTTTTTGGAGGGTTTTTTTAATTTTCATTTTGATCTTTAACTTTTCTTCAGGGCTCTACTATGACTTAGAAGACAAAGGTGATAATACAGTAGTTTTCAGGAGATCTCCCACCCAACTCTATTTTATAAGGCTGAGGACAGACTGTAGATACTGGAAGTTGCATGGGGTGTAAGCTTACGTGACCAACAAAGCCAGATGTGAATCCTCAGAACACTGACACATCAGCTCAGGAAATGCCAAAGGATAAAGGTTCATAAAAGTTGCATTTGTGAAACAGTCAGCTGTAACTTAGGAATACTTCTTTTCATAATAGTAACATATTTACCAGGGGAAAAGAACAGTTCTAGTATGCTGCACATGATTCATATGTTATCTAATAATTGGAGAAGTGTAGGAAGCACAGTTTAGTTTAAAAAAAACAAACCACAAACCAAAACAAAACCCAAACCAACACAGGCCAAAAATCCAAAGCAACAGCTCCTTACTTAATGGAGTAACTAAAAACTTGGAAGATGATTCAGTTGCACAGCTAAGCAATCTGTGTTCACAAAGGAGAAAGTCTGGGCTTGTATCAAACTTTGAAAAAGTCCCCTTTGTCAAAGATTATCAGTAAGTCTAGATATAAAGATATGAATTTGTCCTGTAGTTCACAGGTAAGACTTTCATAGTGGGTATGACTTAATGGGTGCCTGACCCAAAACAAGCAGTGATCCTGCCAAGTTTCTTCTGTCTCTGGAGAGTCTCATTAGACATTTCCCAAAGTATCAAAATAATTTTGCCTTTTTTTACAGCAGAATAGTTTTGATAATTTAACTACCTTATACTGGAATTACAATGACATAAGATAGAGTAAGATAAATTACATCAGGAGGTACAGAATATTGCTACTAAACCTTTGGATTTCAAAAACTGACAAATTGATTAGACCAGACTGAATCTCCAAGACATTGGACCTTGCCTAAGTTATGAACAGACAAGGAGAAAAGATACTGAATCATTAGTGGTTCAGGCAGAAAACATGGTATAAAAATTTGTTTGATAAGAATTCTAAGTGAAGGTGGAGAATCCCTGTTTGGGCAGCAACTGCTCTTAAATAAAAATTCATGTCAGAGCTCTTACCTCTTTCACATCACCCACTCCAAAATTAAAAGCATGTCTCAACAAAACTGATTCTACCATCTGCTTTAGCCCCAGTGTTACCAAAAAGTCTAGAAGAATTGCTTTGTGCAAATTTTCAAGGAATGTCCAAGAGTTTTACCTTCCTCATTGTCCTTTTACTTTTCATTTAAGACATCTAAATTATCAGTAAAATAGAGCTATCAGAGCTTTCACCAAAGTTAAGATGATCTGAGCTTTGTAGACATGCTGCAGTAAGCTCTAAAATTCTAGACAACAGCACCTCAAAGTGAGCATCCAATAACTGTACACCTTAATGTCACTTTGATTCAATTCCTTTTTTCTAAAGTGTGGTTAACAAATGCCACCATCTTGAAAAGAAACTCATTGCCTGTGGACCACTCTGATATGGAGTGCTAACACAGAGAGACTCATGAGGAAAATCATAATTCTATCTTCAGCACAAGAGTGAATAACGTGCAGGACCCAAAGCCATGAACTGCAAAGCAGTGAAGAGTTGCTAGCAGAAGACACTGAGGAGGGATTGTGTGTGCACCAAATGATATTTGATACTCTCAAATGATAATGCAAATGTCCAACATGGCCAAACAAATACTGTACATGAGATCCTCACGATTTTGTTGCCTCACTTTTTTAGTTCTTGATTTTTGTACATTTTAGTGCAATTTACAGTACATGAAACATACACATATTCCAGTGGTAAGTAACACACAACTCTTCTTTCCTGTCCAGATTAAATATAAAATGTTTATAGGAGACCCTCTTTGAAAGTTATGTTTCAAGCCAATGAATGAACTAGTGGTGGTCCTACACTGCCTGAAATATCTGTGTCCAGATTTTGGAAAGGAAAAGGAAGTAATAAATTTTGCTTGAACTCACCACACGTTTTAATTGCACAGAACTCCCAGGGGGTGTTAGGGTCAAGAGTGTAGCACCATGGTCTCAGCTTGCCATCAGGATTGCGGCAGTAATTATCATCAAAGCCCTTGTCAGGATATCTGCAAACCACAACGAGAAACGTGTCAGGGAAGTCTTCCTGGCAACACTGCACTGCCTTCTGCAAGGTACTGGAAGGACAGATTTCAGCACAGGCAAACAAGAACAGGTTCCTATTAACCTTGGGTCTGATCCTGTAGGATGGATGCAAATACGCTTTTAACGTTGTTAGAAAGTTAATAACATATAAACACTTTCAAATCTGCAGAAGAATCAGACCTCCACTGAGGGGGCTCCCTGCTGTGCTAATGCACAGGGTACCGGATAGGCAAACTCCACTAATTGCTAAACTCTTGCTCTTGTCTGTCAACTGATGACCAGACACTTAAGCCACTCATTTTTTTTAAACAGACCAATTAAATGTGGATTATCTAAATACTGCCTGCCATGCCGGACTCATTAAGTAAACAGGTTCTTTGGTGCAACAGCCCTGGGTTCAAACTGGAAGCTATTTTGAGTAGCTATGCTAGTAATCATAGCTCCATTTCTGTAACAGAGCTTATTTTTGGTCATGCCCTCATTTCAAGCATTGGGATAAAGAAGGGGAAAAATATGGAAACAACTTCCATCTCACTTTATCTCATTAAGACTTGATAATATTGTGCTATTGTGCTATATTTAAATGTTTCCACATTCCTACAGCCATCATTGCTGATCAGACAGACATCCAAGATATGTAGGGTTTTTTGTATAAATATGTGGTACTAACATCTGTAAACTTGAAGGAGATAAATGCATCTGCTTTTTTTTTTTTTTTTTTTTTCTCTATTGAATACAAATTGTCTTGGCCTTCCAGTTTTATTGAAATGTGCTGGCAAAAGAAAGAAAAAGTAGATTTTCCTCTGAGGGAAACATGAAAAGTACGTTAAGAGAACAATAAAGTTAACTACCTGGGAACCTAAATCCATTTACAACTGCGAGCAGATGTGCTTCCCACAAGCAGAGGAAAATATGATTTACAAGTGTATGTTTTTGCTAGGATGCTTTTCTGTCAAATGATCAACCTAATTTTGCCTCATTTGCAACTTGATCTCCCATTGCTCAGGAAAAGTCAGGTTCCTTCAATTATACAAGGGACAAGGATAAGATTTAAGTAGAATTCAAAAAAATAAAAGCCAAAATTACAACAAAAGCACCAAAGAGACACCTCACTAAACTGAGAATTCAATGGCAAGAGTGTGTTAATTTCATATCTAACAGCAGTGCCCTGTTTTCTGCCAGGTGTACAACAAACTGTAAAGAACAAGCTGTGTCCAAGGACTTCCCAAAAATTAGTTAATGGGCTAATAATAAAGCAGAAAAAGATATGGGTTTGGCCTCCCAGTAGGTGAAGTCATGAGCCTTGATGTTTGTGGAACGTGTTCCATGTCCAATAGCATGGAAAGTGCATTTTACCACCCAAGAACAAAGGGGTTTGGAAATGGCAAAATATCTTCAGTCACAGTTCACAAAAAACATTCAAAACAGCTTTTGATGTAAAGAATCCATGTTCTAGAACACAAATTTCTGTCTTTGCACTGAATGCTCCATCCTTCCTAAAATTATACGGCATGTTCCCACCAAATATAAAAAAAGGGGTGATTTACTAATTGAAATTTAGGTAGAGGTGTTCTTACAGGATCAAGTTTTGAGTGTCTTCATGGGATGGAGTATGCCTGTGAGCCATATCTTTCCACCTACTAGATATTTTCCTCTTCTAGAGCAAAGCTAGACTTCCCAGTCAACGGTTCTTCCCCCAATATTCAGGGAGGCTTCTGCCTTCCTTCATACCAGCAAGCAACAATTGCTATAAAAAAGGACAACTAATACCTTTAAGAAACAAATATTAGCAATAAAATAAATAACAGGGCTTCAAAGTGTTCCACACAATTCAACAGGGAGCTCATGTAGGATTCCCTGTGAGCTGTCTCTTTGCTGTGCACTCTTCCTTCCCACACTCTTCCTTCCCCAGTACATTTGGGCACACACCCCTTTCTTAGACCTGAAAAAGAGCCTGAGATGTCAGAGATCTTCCAGAAGTCTACATATTTCTGTTTATTCCCCCTTGAAACAATGGCATCTGTACTTCACTGCCAGATCTGAAATGAAGCACCAGAAGCATCTGATGGCAAACTCAAGACTTACTCTCAGCCTCAAGAGAAAAGGGAGAATATTACCCAAAGAGATAAAATTTACTCTTTTTAAAGAGACAGATGCTGATCTCTAGCTCTCCTGGAAATAAAACAAAACTTGGTATCTAAAGCTCTTCACCAATATTTCTTTTCCCCTTTGTTTTGTTGTTTTTTGTTTGTTTTTTTTTTTTTTTTTTTTTTTTT
>VZUI01046189.1:0-25707 GCA_013401135.1 Cettia cetti
TGTACCACCAAGTGAGCAACAAGACCAGAGGCATCACCCAGCTGGGCCCCTACAGCCTGGACAAGGACAGCCTCTACCTCAACGGTGACTTATTTTTTTTGATTTCTTTAATTTTCATATACTTAATTTTCTATGCATAAATGATTTCACATCTTGTCATATTCATACTTTTAGTCTTTCTTTTTTTTTTTTAGTATTTTTTGTTCTTTTACTCTATTGTAGCTCTCATTCTTTTTGCTGGGGTTACATTGCCTTCTCATACACTCTACATACTTCTATAATTTAACCTATAGTTTTTTCTAATATAGCAAAATGTACCTTTTTCAAATATACTTTTTCCTTTACACTAATTTTAAATATTCTGTTTTCGAACATCTCTGAAAATATAGGGATTGATCTCTCATGGTCAAGGAACAGCACTAGAACTTATCACCAGTTGACAAAATCATGCATAAATTTTCCATGGAGATGTTAAATATTCCTTGGCCATGGCAGTGTGGATGATCTTTAAGTTCCATTCCACCTCACACTTTTCTGTGATTTTAAACTGGATTCAGGGAATCTGTAATTTCCCCTTAAACATCCCTAGGAAAGGGACTGTGCACTGCTAAGAAAAGCAGCACCTTGCCAACAAGGTAATGTGCACTTATGTCTGGACAGTCACCAAATCAATCATTCCAAGGAATTGTGTAAACAAGGGCTCTCAGACATGTTCTGTATTCTAGTGTGTGCCAAACCTTCCCAACTGTAAGGCACTTCCTCAAATCCTGTCCCTTTTCTTCTCCCCACAGGTCATCATGAAGTGCAGCCTGAACTATGTAAGTATCCTTAAAGAGAAATTGAGGGGCAGGAAGATTTTGCTAATTAGCAACAGCCAAAACAGCAAGTTTGATTAATCAAGCAAGAGCACTGCTGGTCTATCAGTGTTAAGAGAATTTTTGATCCTGTTAGGGAACCACAGCTTATATCGCCTTGAAGCCACCTAAAATATCTGGGAACTTTACCTAGAGTGTTTCCCTCTTGGGATGTTGAACATAAATGGTATTTTCAAGCAATAACTTTTTTTCCCATTACAGCTGCTGATCAAAGCACTCAACCTCTGGTACCAGCAGTGAAGAACTTCACCCTGAACTTCACAATAACCAACCTCCAGTTCACTGCAGATCTGCAGAAACCCAATTCCAGGAGATTCAAGTCAACAGAAAAAGTCATGTACCACTATGTAAGTCTTGCAAACAATGCCCTGCTGGGGCACAGTTCTCTTAGTCTCTCTCATCTCTTACCTTCAAGGGGACATTTTGCTTACTTCCATGTTGTTATTCCATTTCCAGCTTGATCCTTTACTCCAAAGCAGCAGCATTGGCCCAGCTTACATCGGCTGCAAAGTAATAGCATTCAGGTAAGAGCCATGTCTGGGAAAAGTCCCCATTCTCTGCTTCTTAAAATGCCCATTTCCCAGTGTTTAACTCATCTCTGGGTATTTTCTTACGTGGTAGTAATGCCTGAGGGTTTTTTCTGATGCTTCTCTTTGACTAGAAGTTCAGATAGATTTCTCAATAATGATTAAACCACTGCCTTTTTTCCTAGGTCCACAAAGAACAGGGATGACACAGGAGTAGATGCCATGTGCAGCTCTAGGGATGAGCCTTCAGATCCCAAATTCAACAGAACAATTGTTTACCATGAGCTCAGCAAAATGACTGATGGCATCACCAAGCTGGGACACTACAGCCTCAACAGCCAGAGCCTCTTTGTCAATGGTAATGAGAGCTGATTCTCAAGGCATCTTTTTAAATGAAATTGTGGATTCCCTGTCCCTGGAGGTGTTTAAGGCCATGTGGGATGGAGCTCTGAGCATCCTGGTCCAGTTAAAGTTGTCCCTGACCAGAGCAGAGAGGTGGAACTGGATGGTCTTTAAGGTCCTTTCAGTCTCAAACCATTCTGGGATTCTGTGTTGGAATCATGGAACCGTTATGGTTGGAGAAGACCTCTGAGACAAAGTCCAACCTTTGGTGTTGACACAGACTAATTTGAAATTAGAATGAAGAAGATTTAATTCACCTCTCAAAACAGAGAACAAAAATTAGAGGGCAAAATCCTGTCAGTCACCAAGTTAAAAGTCTTGATTTCAGTAACCACAATCTTGTAATAAAATCCCCTGTATTTAGTCCTGCTGAGACTTTCTTGGAATATTTTCTTAATAACTTTCCATTTGTCTTTCAGGTTACAATGAACCTCACAGTCCATCCTGTAAGTATATTTAAAACTAAATACAGATTAAGGCTACTTAAAGGCATAAATAGATTTTCTTTCTTGCTGATTTGGCAATGTGTGTAACATTGCAAAATGTTACACACATATCTGAAGATGGGATCCCATTCACATGGGTTTTTCCTCTAAGAAACCCAGTAACAGCAATGTCTTATCAAGATTCTTATTTTATCATTGTCATTTTTTGTCCTCTCTTGCAGCAGTAAAATCAACCACCACACAAAGCCCAGGAGCAGTCACGGAGCACTTCACCCTGAACTTCACCATAACCAACCTCATGTTCACCACAGACCTGCAGACACCAAGTTCCCGTAAATTCCGCTCCACTGAGAAAACAATGAAACACTACGTAAGCCAAAATGCTGTTGTTTTTCACTGAAATCACCCAGGATTTTGGGGTTCCTGTATTCACAAAGACTTTTCCTTGCCAGCTTGACTCCCTGCTTCAGAAGAGCAGCATTGGCCCCCATTTTGCTGGCTGCAAAGGGACAGGATTCAGGTGAGCAATAACCACAGAGATTCACTTGGAACTGCTGCAAATGGATTTCCTGACATTTGACTGACACTTTAATAACTGTTCTCCTTTTTCAAGTAGTTGCTTTCATTATAATAAAGCTTCATTTTTTATGGTCTTTATCTTATAAAGCCTTTTCATTTGTAAGGCCATATCTCAGTGATTTCTGCAGCTCATCTGAAAACTGATTTATTTGGAGGGGTTTTTAATCACATCAAAACAAACAATGCCACCCAAATATTTTTAATAACAGAAGCTCCGTGATATTAATTCCTCAGGCCTGGGAACAACAGGGATAGCACAGGAGTGGATACCATCTGCAGCTACAGAAAGGGCTCCCAGGTGCCCAAGTTTAACCCAGCTGAAGTTTACCAAGAGCTGAAGAGAATGACCAGTGGCATCACCAAATTGGGAATTTACAGCCTGGACAACAAGAGCCTCTATGTCAATGGTGAGTGTTTGATTTTCCCACTCCTCCAAGCACAGGAGCAGTTTGGGACCACCTTAGCTCTCAGGGATCACCTCAATGTTAAAAAAGTCACCTTAAAGAGGTCTGAAGTTTTCTGCATAATTTCTCTGTGTAAGATCAAGTGTAAGATTTAAAATCTTTCCACACTGACATTTTTGAAGATTTTAATTTCTATGATACATTGAAGAGTGAACTTAATTTTAGTGTTGACCTCAATCATTCACCTGCCTGTGAACATTCCACCTGATTCCCAGTGTTTAGTTAAGCATTGGCACACACATTTTCTCATTGTAGCCCTGCTCTTCCAAAACACGTCAGTTCTGCCTAAGCTTTGTTTGTTTAATACATTCACACCCTTGGGGCCTGGTTCTGATGATTCACTTCCAAGCCATCCTTTTAATCACCCCCTCTCCACTTTCATTCTCCAAAGTGGATGCTCTCTTACATAACTCTTTCTTTTGCATTTCCTTTCCAGGTTACAATGAACCCCTTGAGAGATCCCGTAAGTACTTCGCCAAATTCATTTTGCCAAACTCATTTTGCCATGTTCATTTAAGGGGAAGCTCTCTAAAGGGCAATGCCTTGAGAAAATCAGAGGGCAAGAGATTATTCAGAGTAGCCTTGAGGTGTGCTGGGATTAGGAATGTTTTGAAAGTGAAAACAATTTTTTTTTGAGGAAATTCCTAATCCTTCTTCTCTTTGATTACAGCCCGGAGCACCACAGCTGCACCAAGACCAACATCCAGGAATTTCACACTTAACTTCACCTTGACCAACCTCCGCTACACTGCAGATCTGGATGCCCCAAATTCCCGCAGATTCCTTTCCACAGTGAAAGTCATGAACCACTATGTGAGTCTGGCTCTGCTTGTGCCCCTTTTGGCTCTTGGTGGTGAACTAAATCCACCTGCTTTAAACTCAGGATGTGACTCCCCACTCTCAATTGTCCTCTGTTTTGACAGCTCGACCCTCTTTTCAAGAGGAGCAGCATAAGCTCTGCCTACACAGGATGTAAAGCCATGAGATTTAGGTAAGATTTGGAATTCCAGAAGCACAGGATGGGCCAGGTTTGAAGGGACCTCAGTGAGTCACTGGGTCCCACCTCCCTGCTCCAGCAGGATCATCCTAGGGAGCACATGGATTGTGTCCAGATGGCTCTGGAACATCTCCAGTGAGGAGATTCCACAACTTTTCTGGACAATCTGTTCCAGTGATTGGTCACTGCACAAGCAAGAAGTTCTTCCTCATGCTCATGAACTTCCTGGGCATCAGCTCCTGCCTTGTTCCCCTTGTCCTATTCCTCAGCACCCAAGAGCAGAGCCTGATCCCTGCTCTGAGCCCTCCCTGCAGACACTAAAAATATCAGAAAGAACATTAAAAGTGTCTGAAATACTAAAATACCTAAATATAAAACACCTGAAATACTCTGAAATTGCAATGAACCATTTCTTTACCCGCTCTCATACACCTTCAATTCATAGCTGTTCTGAGGCCAGAAAACAACAGCCAGTGACACCTCCCTGACCAGCCAGGATATTTTTTAGCTGGTAAAATCATTTTGGTATCTAAATATCATCACCCCAATTCTGGAGAGCCTGGTGAAGGATGCAGGAGCCCATTGGCACTGAGGGTTTGGTGTCTGTCCTAAAAACCCCACAGGAAGTTCTGCCAGCAGAGCAGCGTCCCAAAGAACATGCCTGACATTTTTCCCCAGGTCTGGACAGCACAGGGATGACACAAAAGTGGATGCTGTGTGCAGCTACAAGGACAATGCCAGCCTGGCCAGGTTTGACAGAGAAAAGCTTTACCAGGAGCTGAGCACCATGACAAACAACGTCACCAAACTGGGCCACTACAGCCTGGACAGGAGCAGCCTGTATGTTGATGGTAAGCATCCATGGGGACGAGAAGGATTTTGGGATCTTCTGGACATCATTTCTCATCACTGGGCCCTGAGCACTGATGAACCCTTTGGTTTGTTAGTTTTCTTTAAGTTTGACACAATGACAAAACCAATCCTACAGGATATTGCCATGCTGGCAGCATTTCCATTCCTTAAATCAGTCAAATTCCTGGCGAATTTCACTGTCACAGTGTATGATCTAAGCAGGGATGAATCTACAATGCTTTTATAATATGGACAGATGTAAAAATAAATTCACTCTGCCCTTTTTATTCAGGTTTCACCCTCACAGACACAGCTGCCACCAAAAAGCCTCTCTTGACTGCAGTCAAACAGGGCTACAGACTGAGCTTTAGAATAGTCAATGAAAACCTCACCAACCCTGACTCCCAGTCTCCAGAATACAAAGCAGCAGTAGAAAGCATCACCAACAAGGTAAGGAGGTGTTTGAGAATATGTCTGGCTACTCAGTTTTTGAAGCAAATACCAAAGATTTATGTCTGAATCAAAATAAATTTAAAAATCAACACTTGGGAACAAAAATTTCTAGAATCTGAAAGATAAGATTGGCTTTTGATTCAGTTTTGGTTTTAAGTTGTACCTGGATGGTGTCATCCCTGCCCATGGCAGGGGACTGGGACTGGAGGATCTTTAAAGTTCTTTCCAACCCAAACCATTTGATGATTCCCTGTAGTTTTATGAAATTCTCTCCAGCCAAAGACATGGACTGCAAAATGCCAGAGCTGATCTGTTTAATGAACACACCCTCAGCATTTCACTCCCACCTCCAGAAGTGCATCCAAGGCCAATCCCTGCTGGCAAATCCCCGGTCAGAACATCCATGATTCATTCCTAGAATCCAATATTTTCTCTTCAGCACCAATCCAATTTATCAACCTGATTAGGCCCTGATTGTGTGGGTTTGGCTCTCTTTGAGCTGTGGGTCTGTGAGGTTGGGATGCCGCTCAGCACACTGCTCTCCCACACTGGCATCCTGCTTGGATAAGGCAGGAATGTTGGCCAGGCTGGAAGTCAGACCCCACCACCAGAAGGTGCCTATTCCAAAGTAAAATCCAACCCCCATGAAATCCAACCAGCAAAAAATAACCCTGGTGTTTCTCCAGAGCTCAAGTCCCTCCTCCTGGCCTAAAGCCTCCATCACAGTGCCCAAACTCATTAATATTTAATGTGATATTTTAATTTCAGATGAATCACCTGTACCGTCAGAGCGACCTGCGGGACCAGTTCCTGACCTGCAGGATCACTGGGCTGAGGTCTGGGATAAAATCTGATTTTGTTTAAAGATTGCTGCACCCTGGCACTGCTCCCCCACAGCTGGGTACCACTGGCCCCTGTGGAATTCGTCCCTTCCATTCTCCTGTTGGAAACTGATGCCCTAAGGAGGCATTTCCAGGCTTCCCAGAATTTGTCAGTTTGAATTTTTTTTTTTTGGACTAGGTTTTCTCAGTCAGGGTTTCTGTAAGGAACTCTCAGGTCTCTGAGTATCCCAGGAATTACAGATTCCATCCTTTTACTGGGAACTGGTGATCCTGTGACCTCTGCACTCCTCTCAACCTGAACTCCACTAGATTTCAAAAGTGAGCTGTGGTGTCCTGCTCAGGATGGAATGAGGCTTGGACAAAGGACCCTCCAACATGAAAGCTTTAAAAAACCTAAAAGTGCTGCTCTTTCCCTGCATTCATGCAATACAAGCTAAACTTGTCCAGAGAAGAGATGAAATTTTAATTCCTGTCCCTGTCCAAAGGAAAAGCCCCAACCAGCCCATTCCACACCTTATTCCACCACACATTCAAACCACTCAACCTTCAGAACAGCAGGAACCCTTCAGGAAACTCCTTCCCACATGGAGTTTCCTGCCTGTCCTATTTATCTCCAAACCTCTGCCCCTCTGCCCACAGGCCTGGATCCATAGTGGTCGACTGCCAGTGCTTCTTCCAGCCCGACCCCAACATCAACAGGGCCGTGGTTGAAAGGACTTTCCAGGACAGGACCTCCAACACCACGGGGCTGTGGCTGGGGAGCAGCTACAGACTGCAGGAATTCTCAGTGGACAGTACGTGCATCCAATCCCTTCCCATGTCCACGTGGATAAAACGCACTTTGCCATAGCACACTCAGAGTCTTCCAAACTCTGCTCTGTCAGAGCACAAATAAATCTATTATTAGATTTTAAAAAAATTATTATATCTTACTAATTTTATTATCTTAATTTAAAATAATTATTTTTAAATAAATTATAATAACAATTATTAAAATTGCATTTCAATTATTTAAATTATTTAAAATTTATTTATTTATTTTATTGTTATTATTATTGGGTTGAATCACTGGACTCCGGGTTAGGCCATTCACACATTCTCTAGTCATCAGTGGCTTAAGGGGTTATTCAACATTAAGCTGTTCTTCAATATTACAGTTATTCAAAATTAAATTGTTACCCAAAATTAAGGTGTTTTCAGTATTAAAGAATCAGAAAATGAAGTGTCAAATGCTCACCACAACTTCAACCATCTAGAGCTAAAGGGACTTTCAGCTTTTTTTCCCAATGTGCAGCATCCCAAAGAAATGAATGTCCTGGTACATTTGGAGTTTCCTGTCAGACCCCAGTGCAACTCAAGTTCTGCCAGTCTAGGGCTTCAAGCTAAAAGGCTGCAGCTCAATGCTGCTTGGTAGGAAAGCCTCAGTTTCTCACTGCTAGAATTTAATTTTCCTCTCCATTTCCAGACTTGGAACTCTCAGTT
The DNA here is from genome assembly GCA_013401135.1 of Cettia cetti. Lineage (NCBI taxonomy): Eukaryota > Metazoa > Chordata > Aves > Passeriformes > Sylviidae > Cettia > Cettia cetti. The sequence continues at coordinate 7,920 of VZUI01046189.1, forward strand.
GAGGCAGCAACTCACAAGACACCCCTGGAGTCTGGCAAGGAAAACTTTGGATTAAATTTCCGAATCTCCAACCTTCCCTTCTCGCCACAACTGCTGGATTCCAGCTCCCAGATGTACCAAGAGAACAAAGAGAAGATTGAGAAAGAGGTGACATGAACAGCAATAGCTTGAGCTCCCTGTCCAGAGGATGTGTTAAACTAACTCAGCTTTCCTCAACTGTTTTGTTTCTCCCATCAGCTCGAGGCATTCAGGAGCAGCCACCTCAAGGACCAATTTGTTGGCTGCACTGTGGAGAGCTTTGGGTAGGTCCAGCGCTTTTTTCAGGTCCCAAAAGAGCAGTTCAGGAAGATATTCAGGTGTCCACCCCTCCCTGCCAACCTCTGTGCCCCCAGTGACACACGGGGGTCACTTCATCCTCCCTCAGCCAATTTTGTCTTCACCACAAAAGGTTTCTGTCCAAACAGAGCTGGTTTTGTTTTGGTGCTTGCAGAGCTGTTGTCATGCATGAACAGTCCCAGGGTAAAGCAAACACGTTCATTCTCTCATTTAATGTGTTCAAATAAGCTCAAATTCCACTGACACACAGCAGGAAAAACAACTGACCACACAACTGACCAGCCTGAGGGCAAAACCTGCCTGTGGCAGGTCCTCCACGGACACTTTGGAGGAGCAAAGCAGCAGAGTAGATTTAACTTTTAGAAATAGAGGTGATTTAACTCTTAGAGTTGTTTTTCCTCGTAGAAGCAGAGCTGATTTACCTCTTAAAAATGCCTTGCTGAGGATTAAATCAGTGGATGGATTTCACAAGGCTGCAGGAGCTCCTCTCTCACCCAGAACAAGCTGCTAAAAGTGATCCCATCCCAATAAAACATCGCTGGGACACCGGCAAACCTGAGACTTCAAATCCCTCCCCCTGCTCAGCTCTGCTTCATTTTCTCTCCTCTCTGCCTGTCACCCTCCAGGCCTGTCCACGGCAAAGGACACACAGAGGTTGCCTCAATCTGCAAGTTCACCCTGGATCCCCTCTCAGGCACTTTACAAGAGCAGGAGGTGTTTGAGGAGCTGAAACTCCTGACCCAGGGCTTCACCAGGCTGGGCCCCAGCTACGAGCTGGAGGAGCAGAGTCTGGTGGTGGAAGGTGAGAGCTCCTGGAGGGACATTTTGGGAAATTCTTCTTAATTTTGTTTAAATCAGCTCCAGAGTTCTATTCCTCATCTGTCCCACTCCTCATTTCCAGGTTACTCTCCACTCAAGACAGATGAACCAGAGTCCAAAAGATCTGGTAAGTGCTTTTTTTTTTTTTTTTTTTGGCAAGGATTGACCTGACAGCCACTGAACACTTGAGCTCTAACAAATAATTGAACCCTGATAAATACTTGAGCTGTAATAAATTAGCATCAGATATCTTGGGGGAGGGACTAAACCCATGGAAAAGACCAAAAATCCAGGGCTCTTGGCAGCAAACAGCAGGTGCCACCAGCCTGAGGGGAACAGAATTGAAGGACAAGCAAAAGCAGCACAGTTTGGGGTCTGTTTGAAAACTCTGGCACCAATAAATTTTCATAACTGCAGTATTTCTAAAAAAATACCAGATCAGATATGGTTTAGCTTAGCTACAACCCCAGAACTAACAGCAAACAAGAGAGAGAAAAAAATACCCTGAACTGTTACTTTCCCATGCACCACAAACACTCTGGTAAAACAACTACAGCTTTTGCTGACACCCTGAGCCCTGTCCCCAAAAGAGTCCAGAAGCAGCTAAGACAGAACTTTGTCACTCTGAACAGCCCTGGAATCAGCTGGGGGCTCTGCTGCTCCCTGCAGTGGCATTTAAAGTTGTGGATCCCTGAAGCCTCACTTCATTTTCTCAAATTTCTGTAATTTGCCCAACCTACAGAGCGTTCAGCACTTCTGAACTTTGCCAGGGTGAGATCTCCCTCTCATAATCCCACATGGAAGAGACTCTAAACCTGACGTGCTTTTTTTTCCCCCCTTTTCAGAGCTTCAGTTCTGGGCCATCATCCTCATCTGCCTTTTCACCCTGCTGGGCTTCATCCTACTCCTCTTGTTGTGCTTCTTGGTGAGTGTCCCCTTTGCTGTCCCACCTGTCCCTTGGCTCCTGCAGAGCCACAGGAGGGACATTCAGACACATTCCCAAGGATCCCAGTGGGAGCAGTGCCTGGAAACAGCAAAAACCACCCCAAATCCTTCAGTCCCTGGAGCTCTTCCAACCACTGGGGACGGGACAGGGAATTTAGAGTCAGCTGAGCAAATTTTTAGAAAAGGAAGCAGAATTTTCCTTCTAAGAAAGCAGCAGGATCATGGCTGGCACTGGGTTTTTGCAGAGGGAAAAACACAAACCCAAAGGTGAGGCCAACACCAAGATAAGGAGCAGGAATTAGGGAATCCACAGGGAATCCTCTGCAGCATTTCCTAAACCTCTTCCCTGTCCAAATACCTGCAGGATGAGCAGGTTCCAGGTGAGGGAGTGCCAAAACCAACATTTTTAAACAGCCTGTGGGAACCACATTGAGAATTTTGTATTCAGTGCTCTTAACCTACAGACTGCTGCAGCCTGGCAGCGCCGTGCTCCAGCTGCAAATCCTTGGAACAGGCAGAGAGAGCCTCTCCCCATCTCTGGTGGTGTTTGGATGGGGAACAACATCTTAAAAGCACTGCTTGAAAACATTGTTTTGCACCAGCTGAGGAGAAGAGCTAAACCTGCAGAGAGCAGGGAGGTTCAGGAGACAAAATTACAGCCAGCAGGATTTAGGAGAGGAAACCCCTCTGCTGCAGAGCTGCCTCACAGCTTTAGCATTTGGGGATTTTTATTCCCAAAATCCCTCCCTTCCTACCTGGCAATGTGATTTGGGGATGCCCAATGGTGGGCAGAGCATGGGTTCAATTTTTTGCCATTAATTTTGGTCTTTTTGCCATTAATTTTTGCTCTTTCCCCACCAGGTCCTCTCCTGCCTGAGGAGGAAGTCCAACCTGTACCAGGTGCAGCAGGGCCTGTATGGGCTGTACTTCCCCCACCTGAGCACAGGGAAGGTTCACTGACACCTCAGTTTGGTCTTCCCAGACCTGTTCGTCCACTGATGAAGGAAAAATAGCTACAAAACCTAGAAAACATTTATTTTATAAATTATTTCAGCGTTTTCTCTCGCCTCGAGACAAATCTTTGCACTATTGCCACGATTCTTTTCATACTCCAGGAAACTGCCAACAGTGCAGGTGCTGAGGAAAATATTTTTTTAAGCACTGCAGTGTTTTATATGAATATAGTTTTTATATAAATACTACACAACCAAAGGAAAATAAAACTACCAGGAGCTGCAGTTTGCAAAGCCCTTCAGTGTTAATGTCAGTTTTCTGAAAAAGGCTTAAAATTATACTAATTTAGAGATTTTTGGGGACTGACTGTTGTAGACTTAGAAATCCCACCTAGATTTTAGCTTTTTAAACCACTGAGCTTTAAAAATGTAAATATCTTAAATTAATTCAAATACTTCATCTATTTATAATTATGACATTATGATGTAAAGAGACTTTGTTAAATTTAAGTGTGACACAGCCAGGCTGTGGGGTTTTTTTGAGATTGCTGCTGATTTCAGTTCAATAAATGCCACATTTTACTGCCATGAAGTTGTGTTTCCTTTGTATCAGCATGTTTATGATCACAAATCAGAAACTGCAGAAATCCCAGAGGTTTTGCTCCTCAGCTCCCATCCCACAGCACATCAGTTTTTAGAATTCAGAATTTTCCTGCCCCTCTCACCCAGCCACAATTGCCCCAAAAGTCCCATTTCATGCCCCAATTTCCTGCCAAGCACAAGACTCAGGGCTGTTTCTTTACAATTGTTTGATCCTATCGTTAAATGAAGTCCCTGAAAGTGAAAGCATTCAATTAGAATTAACGAACCCACGCTTAGTCATTAATCCTTCCACTGCAGGCAACGTTTCCACGCAACCAAAGCGGGTTTTGCTTTCAAAGCCCAACTCCTCCAGGGCAGGTCTGACCAGTTTGGCCCCAGCTCAGTTTCCTGCAGAGGATTAGGATCCGTTTGCTCCCTCAAACAAAGGGCTTGAGGCACCAATTTTGTCAGCAAACATCGATTAAAAGCTCTCAGAGCTCTTGCAAAACACCTCTGCAGTGTCCCTGTCACCCTGAGTGTCCTGAGCACAGCTGCCACCCTGTGCCAGGGACGTTGGGAGCAGGAAGGAATTCCCAGCTCCCAGTCTGACCAAGAAAAGCTGAGTGACCCTGAGGCCTTAAGTTTGAGCTTTCAGGTTTTTCAGACTCTGTGCTGCCCAGGGTGCAGCTCTGAGCTCACAGGCAGGGTCACTCAGCTCTGCACTCAGCAGGGACACAAAACAAATCCTTCTGCTGCACACCAAGGACAACTTTCAGCCCCAAAGCACAAACAGGGGTGGCTGGAGAGAGGAACAAGAAGGATGGGACCTCACAGCCTGGAGCTGGAACTGGACAATTAAACCCCATTGTGCAAATGAACCAAAACTTATAAAAAATTAAGTTCTTGTGACTGGTTAGCCATTTTTGTGACCATTTTGTGTCCATTTTGGGTCCACCTTGGGTGTAGCCGTGGTCAGGCCCTGCACTGCCCAAGGTGGATCCTGGAGACCTTTGAATAAATCCCTACTATATTCTCCAGCTCTGTCCAGTCTCTGTTTCAGGTCAGCCTTCACAAGCCCCAGCAGGGCTGAGTCCAGCTGTGAGAACCATAAAATCCCAGGAGGGACCCTCAGGGATCAGCAGTGCAGCCCCTGTCCCTGCACAGACCCCCCAACAACCCCACCCTGAGCACCCCTGAGAGCTCCTGCAGCTCTGGCAGCCTCGGGGCTGGGACCATTCCCTGGGGAGCCTGGGCAGTGCCCCAGCAGCCTCGGGGGGAAGAACCTTTCCCTGAGCTCCATGCCAAGCCCTGGCACTGATTTGTGCCATCAGAGCAGCAGCTCCTGCTTTGGCAGCCCTGGGGAAAGCCCTGGATCTTCAGCTGACTGTCCCTGCTATGCCTCAGTTTCCCTCCCCCTGGTTCCCCTCTCCCCTGGGAAGTCTCTCATTCCCAAAAAGCTACCAGTGAAGCCAACAGCAGAGACGAGAAGCTGGCTCACATTGGGAGAGGAAGGTGCTGGGTTTTGGACCTGTTTCCTGGATATTCTGAATTTTCCTTTTCCCACCGTGGACTCAGGGGAAGAGATGCCTTCCCCACCGGGAGCCACATCACCTCCTGCCCAGGGTTTGGAGAGGAGAGGCCCAGCACACCCTGCAGGGCAGAGATGTCCCATCCAGCCCAGGGACAAAAGGGAACACAGAAAATCCAGCAGTTTCCCAGGGAAGCTCCAGGAGCACTCCAGGCCCAGGGCTGACTGGGAGCACGGGGCACATTCCTCACAGAAAGGTACAAGTAGCTGATCTACTGCAGCAACTCCTCGCTGCAGCTCTGCAGGGCCTGCTTGTGGGGCTCCAAAATGCCAAGGAAACCTCCTGAGCACCACTCGAGACCTCCCTTCCTAAAGGAATTGTTCCTTTCTGCAGGAACAGCAGCAGAGCATCCCCCACTGCCCAGCACAGCACCAGCCAGCCCAGAACCTGCCAGGTACCACCAAACCCATCCACCTTTGCCATCCTGGGCAGGGGGCAAACCCCAGCCCTGCCAGGGGTCCCCCACAGCTGAGCCCCAAAAAACAGCCAAAATTAAAGCTGGAAAATGATGAGAAAGGAGCCCTGAGAAAACTGTGAGGGGAGGAAGCAGCAGCTTGAGGGAGAAAGGGCTCAGGGGTGCTCTGGGGGTGGCTGGTGCCCACGAGCCTCAATCCAGGGCTGCTTTCCAAGGAATGGCCTCATGTTCCGTGGTGCTCCTGAGCATCCCCTGTGCTGTGTCAGAATGAGCTTCGTGCTGGGCTTGCAGGGCTGGCTCTGACCAGGGGCTCAGCCTGTGCCCTGGGCAGGGATTGGGCTGGGGAAGGTCACAGCAAGAGGGTGGAGAAGCTCTTGGAATCTGCTCCCAGCCCCTCCCTTAACCCCCTGCACAACCTCTGCCTCCCTCTGCCTTTCTTGTCCCCTTCCCCCGGAGCTGCACCAGGGACTCCACAGCATTCCTGCCCTTGTGTTTGTCCCCAGGGCACCCAGCTGAGGCCCTGCTGCCACCCGAGGGTGAACTGGCCCTGGCAGCACCGATCCCACCCTGCCCAGCCCCTGCCTGGGAATTGCTGCCAGGACACAGCCACCTCAGCAGCCACCTCAGCAGCCACCTCAGCAGCCTCTCCTGAACACTGGAAACCAGCCCGAGCTGCACAGGTAAGATTCAGCAGCTCCTCATCCTTCTCCCCAGAAATTCCTACTCCATTTGGCTCTCAGAGATGGAAAAATGCTCCCTCTGCTTTGGAAGCAGCTGTCAGAAATCTCTTTGTGCAGAAAGGCCCCTCTTCAGGGAGTCACACACTCAGACACCTCTGCCACCTCCTGCTCTCAGCAACACCCCAGCACCACTTCCCAGGGCCAGAATTCCATCCTGCCCCACCTTTCACGGAGAGAACAGGGGCAACCTGATCACCAGCAGGGCCAGGATCACCCAGCCCCAGCTGGGATTTACAGCTCCACAGGCAAGAGCTCCTCCTTCCTGCTCACCCCCCTCAGTCCTTCCTCTAATTAGTTAATTAATCTAATTGCATCTCATCCGCATTTCTTCACTGGGAACCTCATCCTGGGGCAGCCAGGAGATCCCCACCATGCCAGTGAGGAATTTAATTTGGGAACTGGTTGTTTTAGCAGCAAAGACATAATTTTGTTAGTGCCAATCACTGAATTTACTGGCATGGCTTGGTGTCACCTGTAGAGTTTGGTGTCACCTCCATGGCTTGGTGCCACCTGCAGGGTTTGATGTCACCTGCATGGCTTGGTGTCATCTGCAGGGTTTGGTGCCACCTGCAGGGTTTGCTGTCCCCTGCAGGGTTTGCTGTCACCACGATGCCAAACAGCCCAAGGGACACCTACCTGTGCTCAGCCAGGGCAGCTCAGCGACGCCAATCCCCCAGCAAGGTGACACCTTGGTGCCTCAGGACAGGAGCACTTGGCGGCAGCTGGCGGTCAGCACAGCCTCCGGACAGTGTCCAGCGGGATGTCACAGGAAGGGGTTCCACGGACCCAGCCCAGCCCCTGGTGATGTCACAGAGCCCTCGGGCACATTCCCAGAGCTGCCCGGGGACCAGGAAAGGCCCTGCCAGGAGCTGGGCACAGCAGGGACTGTGACAGGGCCATGGGGTGGGGCAGGGGGAGGCTGCAGGAATGTGGGGGGGAAGCAGGGAGGAGGGGCCAGGGATGCTGCAGGACAATTTCTCCCGGCTCTCTGACCAGCAAAGAACTTGAGTCTCAAATGGACCCCAAGTGGTCACTGCAAAACCCCTGGAACTTTCCAGAGAAAAGCAGTTCGTCCCTCCCTGTAAACCCAGCCCCAATCTGAGCTCTCCGGAGGAAGGAGCAGCCCCTGGGACCCCCCAGAGCCACAGGGCTGTCCTTGTTCTGAGCTGTGGCACCCTGTGCTGGGCTGTCACCTCTGCTGGAGGTGGCATTGCTGAGCCTCAGCACTGCAAGAATCAGGATTATTCAAAATCTAAATCACTTCAATCTTACACTGCCTGATTTCACAGCCCCAGGGAGGCAGAGCATCAATATTTGCACTCCAAATCCAGCTCAGCTCCTTTGGCTTTGGCAGCAAAGGCTGAACAGCAGCACCCTGGGAGGGGCAACCAGGCTTGGATTGAGATTCAGAAATTCAATAACACTAAACAGTAAATTCTAATAAATACAAACAACCCCCAGAGTGTTTACAGGAGGCGAATCCCCATCTCCCAGCTGACTTCTGAGCTGTGGGGATGTGGTCAGACAGGTCCCACCTCAGCCCATCCCCAGGGCAGCCACACTAAACATCCTCAACATCCTCTGAGCACCACCAGCATCCTCCACGCACTGTGCCTGAGCTGTGGCACTGTGTCCCCATGGGTGTCACCTCTGCTGAGGTGGCATCACTGAGCCCCAGCACTGCAAGAAACAACACCAAAAAAATCCCCAAACGGCACCACAAAACCCCTCAGGATCCCTGAGCACCATTTGTGCTTTCCCCACCACATTCCTGCCCAAAGCAGAGGATCCCATGGAGCATCCTGGGGGTGCTAAACCTGCAGAGGATACAGAGCTGGAAAATCCCATCCCTGGGGCTGGGGCTGCCTCCCCTGCTCCTGCTCCTGCCCCTGCCCCTGCCCCTGCCCCTGTCCCTGTCCCTGTCCCTGCCCCTGTCCCTGCCCCTGCTCCTGTCCCTGCCCCTGCTCCTGTCCCTGCTCCTGCTCCTGTCCCTGTCCCTGTCCCATCCCTGTCCCATCCCTGTCCCTGTCCCATCCCTGTCCCTGTCCCTGTCCCTGCCCCTGCTCCTGTCCTTGTCCCTGCCCCTGCCCCTGTCCCTGTCCCATCCCTGTCCCTGCCCCTGCTCCTGTCCTTGTCCCTGTCCCTGTCCCTGCCCCTGCCCCTGCCCCTGTCCCTGTCCCTGTCCCATCCCTGTCCCTGTCACCTGGCACAGCCTCTCTGGCGCTCCAGTCCTGCAGCTCCATCCTGCGGCCACCCGGAGCCCCAAAGTTGTCCCTGCCAAGGCCACCCTGGGGCTGGGGACATCCCGCTGCCGCCCCTGCCCCAGCTGTCCCTGCCAGGGGCCGGGCTGAGCAGCGCGGCCACCACTGCTGGCCCTGGGGACAGGGGCTGTGCCCAGAGGGACACGGAGCCCCTGCCAGGCCCCGCTTTGGGTCCCCTTTGGGGCAGGGCAGAGGTGCCCACAGGGACCCCCCAACACCGGGGTTGACAGGGCAGGGCTTCCACTGACCCCTCCCTGCCCCGGGTGATGTCACAGCCCTTGGGGACATCCCCCCAGTCCCGCTGGATTCCGTGGGCAATTCCAACCCCACGGGATGTGTTCCCTGCCCCGGGGAATTGTGCTGCTCTGCAGGGACGCTGCAGTGGGACTCCCCAGGCCCAGCCTGGAGCAGGGACTCCCCCAGCCCCTGCCCTGCCCCGATGGAGCACACGGGCTCTGGGGTCACCCTGGCAGCACCACAGACCAGGACACCTCTCCCAGAGCATGGGAAGCATTCCCAGAGTGCCCCAGGAGCCAGGAAAGGCCCTGCCAGGAGCTGGGCACTGCAGGGAAGGTGGCAGGGCCATGGATGGGGCAGGGGTGTCACAGGGAGCAGAGGGGAGGCTGCAGGGATGTGGGAGGGATGCAGGAGGGGTGCAGGGAGGAGGGGTCAGGGATGCTGGAGGCATCTGGCAGGACACTTTCCCAGGGATTTCTGACTAGCAAAGAGGGTTTCATTCTCAAATAGACTCTAAGCGGTCAGTTCATTTCCCCTGAAACTTCCAGAGAAAACCAGTTCCTCTCTCCTTGCAAACCCAGCCCCAGTCTGAGCTCTCTGGAGGAAGGAGCAGCTCCTGGGATCCCCCAGAGCCCCACACAGCCCCTGGGATCCCCCAGAGCCCCACACAGCCCCTGGCTGCTGCCTGCCTGCCCAGGGCTGTCTCCGTGGCTGAGCTGTGGCACTGTCACACAAACCACGGCCCCTGTCCTGTGGAGCAAAGAGCTGCAATTTATTCAATTTATTTCCTGTGAGCTGCAAGGGGAGTCACGGGGTGGGGGAGGAGACCAGGCCCACCCCGGGGTGTCACTGCACCCCTGCTATCAGCTGAGGAATCACACCTTTGTTTTTCAGGCTGTTTCCTTTTCTGGTAAAGGCTTATCATGGTCAGGGCTCTCCTTGTGCCCCTGGTCATCCCTGCAGTGACCACAGCCCTGAGCGGGCACAGCTGCAGCCACAGCACAGCTGGCACAGCTGCATTGCTGCATTTACACCACAGCTGGCACAGCTGCAGCTCCCAAAATCCCCTTTTTGCTTCTTCTGCTGCAGCAGCAGCTCCTTTCCCTGTGGATTCACCCCCAGCACCCCGTGGGGATAGAGGCAGGAGCAGGGAGTTCATCTGCTGCCCTACGAGCTGGGAGTGCCCTTGCAGCAGCTCCTCTGTCACATCCCCCTTGGTTCCCTGGGCACTGCCACCACTGCAGGTGACCAAACACCTCCAGAACCTCTTTATCCTCCCTTTCCCATGGAGGAGGATGGCTCCTTTGGGTGTTTGGGAAGAGAAGAGGCAGTGATTGCCTTTAGCGGCTTTTCTGGGGCAGCTGCTGTGGCAAAACCTGCACAGAAACGCCCACCTGCTGCTCTGGGTCCCTGCACATCAGGGGGTGACATTGTGCAGATGGGAATTTGGGGACAAGGACACAGCCCAGCAGGATGCCAGGGGCTGGTGCTCAGGCTCCAATCAGGCACAGCAGCACCTTTGTGCCAAAGGGACTGGTCTGGCTCCGAGCTGACAGCAGCTCCCAGGTTACCCTGAGCCCTTTTTGGGGATAAAAAGCAAACACACCCTAAACACGTCCCCTGCAGCACCTCCCTGCTCAGAGCCCTTCACTCCTGCCTCACAGCAGCACCACCTGTGTCTTTAGTGGGATGCAAACCCCCCAATCCAGCAGGGACGGGAGGGAGGAGGAAGAAAGGCACGGTGTGATTTTTGAGGTTACTAAAAACATTGAGGTAATTCAGCGGAAAGTCTTTTTCTGCTGTAATTTCACTCTCCACGCCAGGTTGTTGCTGCTGTATTAGAGAAAGGCAGCGTGTGTGGGAGGTGTGAATTAATGTTACCACACTGGGAAGGTGGTGACGACTGGAGATCTCACAATGATGCACATCACATCAGGCTCCCTCCTCAACAGGGCTCTGAGTGAGTGCAGTGGAAAAAAAAAAAAGGGACATAATTGATCTTTTAAGAAAAAGCCCAAACCAAAGAGCTGTGAGACACCAGCGTCAGCAGATGCCATTTCAAAGCACAGACACCTCTCTCAGGACAAGTGTTAACCTTTAAATGCAGCCTTTCCACTCCCTTCCCTTTCACTCACGTATTTTTTTCCTCCTCCTGTTCCCCACTTGCCAAAATCACTCGAGTTTCCCCATCGAGAGCCCGTGGCTGTCGTGTGCTGGGAGCTGCTCCATCCACACCCCCCACACCCCATCCCTGTGCTGCCACGGGCTTCTCCAGCTGCAAAATCTCCCTGTGGCACCCAGGACTTGGACATTGGCCTCAGTTCTTGTCCTTCCTGGGCCAGCTCTCCCAGAGATGTGCCTGGAGCTGGAGCTCCCCAGCTCTGGTGCCAAGGGGAGCTGGCCAGGAGCAGCTCTGATCTCTGTGGTGAGCAGGGGCAGGAGCCCAGGAAGGGCTGGAGCTGTGCCAGGGCTTGGCATGGAGCTCAGGGAAAGGTTCTTCCCCCCGAGGCTGCTGGGGCACTGCCCAGGCTCCCCAGGGAATGGGCCCAGCCCCGAGGCTGCCAGAGCTGCAGGAGCCTTTGGACACCGCTCTCAGGGGTGCTCAGGGTGGGGTTGTTGGGGGGTCCTGTGCAGGGACAGGGGTGGGGCTGATGATCCCTGAGGGCCCCTCTCAGGTCAGGATATGCTGAGATTCTGGATTATTTTAACTCTCCTGGCCTCCCCAGTGTTTCCAGTTCAGGTGTTGAACGCTGGGTGGAAGCAGCTCTGGAGAACAAGGGCTCCGTCACCCACGGGCTGTCCCAGCTCCTCCCAGTCAGCCTCCAGCACAGCTGGGGATGGCAGCTGGGAGCCCCTGCCCCAATTTGGGAGCCCCTGCCCCTATTTTCCACCCCTCAGGGAGTCCCTGTTCAGGGGAAATGAAAGTTCCTTTGCACATCCTGTACCCAACCTGCAGCAATTCAGAAGAGGGATGAGGCTGAGCCTCCTCCTGCATCCAGCAGCGCCTCGAGGCCAGGCAGGACAGAGGGGCTGAGCCCGGGGAAGGACAACGGGAGCTTCGGGAAGGTGGAGAAAACCGGGAAGATCCCTGGGATACCGAAGGGAATTGAGCAACTTCTCGCTCACATCCCAACTCTGCTTCCCGAGGGAGGAGCAGGGGTGGAGGGGGGTGTGCAAACATTCCTGGGCCGGGAGGAATCTCTGTGCTGCTCCTCATCCTCCCACTCCCTCTCTCCGGGCATCCAGCTCCCTGTTTACTTGGAATAAGAGGATTTCGTGATCAAATTGCCTTTTAATGCTGAAGTTGCAGCCTCTGCTTCAAAGGCATTAAGAACAAAAATAGTTGGGTTTTTTTTCTGATGAAAGTGCCTGACTCAGGCACAGAGTTTCCAATTGCTGCTTTAGGGCCAAGTGCCTCTGAAAATGAGGAGAGGAAGCTGCTGTGAGAGGGTTCTCAGCTCTAAGCACTTGTCACCAAATGTCCCCAAAGTCTTCCCTGTCCCACCCAATGGAGCAATCCCCAGCTCTTTAGGATTTGGGTCAAAAAGATCATTAGAAAGTAAATAATTTAAATCTTACAGTGTTTGATTTCATAGCCCCAAGGAGGGCAGAGCATCAATATTTGCCCCCTAAATCCAGCTCAGCTTCTAAACTTTGGCAGCAGAGGCTGAGCAGCAGCGCCCTGCAAGGGGCACCTGGGCTTGGATTGAGATTCAGAAATTAAATAATACTAAATAATAAATTGTACTAAATTACACAACCCCAGAGTGTTTACAGGAGGTGGATTCCCATCTCCCAGGTGATGTCCAGGCTGTGGGGATGTGGTCAGTGAGGGGCTGGGACAGGTCCCACCTCAGCCCCTCCCCAGGGCAGCCACGCTCCACATCCTCTGAGCAGCACCAGCATCCTCCAACCTCTCAGAAAACACCACCTTTTAACTGAAATCTCCCAAATTCTGCCCAGATTGGCAGGGAGTGTCCTTGTTCCCACAGTGAGGGGCTCGGGAACTTCAGCCCTGTGGTTGTGCTGCTCCCACAATGTTCCCACAATGAATCATCAGGTGACAGATGTGTGGCCACAACAACTCCGGGGCTCTTCTTCTGTTCCTGTGAAGTTGTGCAGAATTTCAGGGCACAAAACCAAATCCCCCGCTTCTCTCCCATGCTGAAATTTTAGATTTCACAGTGGTGCTCACCAAAAAAGGATTATTCTGCCCCAGGCTTATCAAGGCATGGCATAAATAATGCAACAGCATTTCCATTCCCTTCTGGATTTTGTGTTTTGCTCTTCCTTTTTCCTCCTCATTTTCAAGCTGTTTTTTACTCACAACTCTCAAACACTGAGGAATTCAGGGGGGTCATTTATGCCACAGGAAAATTCAGAAACAAGTAGGAAAATTGCCTGGGTTGTATTACAACTTTCTAATTTTGTCTAATTTGTGGGACCAGGTCAGACTGGGGATGAGTCCTGGTGCCCCTCAGCTGTGTCTCCCATGGATGCATTTCCATTTGCTCTAAGGAGACAGCAGGAATTAGGGAATTAATAAAATCATTCCAGCCAGCTCCAAGCATTTCCTAGAAAAGTTATTTTACCCTGAAAAAAAACCCCAAACAAAAAAAACCTTTTTTTTTTTTTTCAAGTTAATTCCAATACAGAGATTCCTCTCCTTTCATTTTGGTCACAGAAATAAGAACCAAAAGTGCAACTGAACATTTAAACCTTTGATATTCAGAGGGGTGGAGGGAGGGAAATGCTGACATAAGAAAAGCAGGATCAGATCAGGCCTCTTTCACCTGCCAGGGACGAAAAAGGAATTCCCTGAGCAGCTGCAATTGCTGAGGAGCAGGAAAATTGCCCAGGAAGGATTTTCCTACCCTTCAGCTGGAGAGCAAAGAGAGCAGAGGCAGCACATCTGGAGCTGGGGGTGACCAGGAGGCCACATCTGGATGGCTGCACTGACATCCTGTGGCTGCATTCTGGAGGAAATCTGGGGGGATCAAAAAAAGCCTTAATTTTTGTCCTCTGATCTCTTCCAGAAGAGGAACCTCTGGCAGCTGAAGCAGCAACCTTGTATCACCAGAAAATATTCAGAATTTCTGAGATGGGACCCAAGCAGAGATGGCAGAGCAGAGGGAGGCTCAGGGCATCCCAGCTCCAATCCTGGAGCTCAAATTCCTGAGCAGCAGAGCCTCCTCTGCAGGGTTTGGTGGCTGTGGGGAACACGGGGGGTTTCCTCCTGCTCAGAGACACAACAAACTCCTCACACCTCTTGCTGCTGCTTCATCTGCAAGGAAAAACCTTCCCTTCTGCCTGGGCAGCACTTCCCCTTCTCCTGGGGTGCAGAGAACCCAGCTGGACTTCCCAAAAGCTGGGCTTTGTTGGGCCAGGGCAGCACTTGCACAGAGAAAAGTTGGAAGGGACTTTAAAAATCATCCATACCTAACCCTCAGGCATGCAATATTGTTCCCCACACCTCTGTGACCCCTCCAGCTGTGCACCAGATGTGAGGGGGGTGTTGATCTCTGCAGGCACCGGGGCTGAGGCAGCCCCGGAGCTCTGGGTCCGTGCAAAGGGAGGGATAAACCAGCAGGAAGAGCTGACAATTCCCAGGTTTAAACCAAGAATTCTGGGGAGGCTGGGGGGATTTTACCCAGAAAAAGTGACATTTGGGGTTGTTGGTAGACTTGGTTCACATTTCAGGCCAAGCCATCAATAATTGAGGGAGTTTGGGCAGAAAAAAAAAGCAGAAATAAAGATCACACAACACTGAGTGATGTTTGGGGAGTTCAGCACAGCTCTGCCACAGCCTTCTGCAAAACAGAGAGGGGAAAGTCAGGAAAAAAGCCTCTCCTGAGTAGAGCACTGGGGCTGTGTCTGCTCCAGTGAGCCAGGGCTGCACCAGGCCTGAGGAGAAATTGGGATGGAGACCCTTGGGCCACGTTGTGAGGGCTTTGGAGACCAAGGCTGAGCTGGGAACAGTTTTTTAGCTGTTCCTTTGCCCCACCCAGCCTGAGCACCTCGCAGCTGTGATGATTTTTAATACCTGAAAAGAACAAAAATCAGAACCATGCCAGCTCAATTCACCCTGGAGTGCTGCTCTCTGAACAGCTTTGAGGTCAGGGAGTTGCCAAAGCTCCCTCTGATGTTTTAACACACACCAGTTCTGAGTAAGGCTGTGAGAAATGAGAGCTTGTGGTCTTCAGGAGAACTGAGACCACGAGCCTGGCCTGGGATAAATAACTTGATGTGCTCAGACCTCTGCAGCTGCATTTCCACAGGTTCTTGGAGAACTCTCTCTCTTTCTCTTTGTTTTCTGCAAGAGGGACAGGAATTTATAAGATGTGATAAGAGAAAGACCAGCTGCTGAAAGGCAGCTCCATAAATCTGAGTGTCCTGAGCCCAAAATATCCCAAATAATCCCTCCATCCCTACACCTTGCTGTGAATTACTGCACATGGACAAGGATTTTGGGGGAATAAGGAATTTAGGCAGCAACTCCCAGCTTTTTGCACCAAATTGCAAAATCTGCCTTGTCCTTTTGCAAGCCAAAGGATGGAACTGCAGTTGAGGGGGCACAGGAGGCTGAGGTCACCCCAGGGGATGGTCAGGGGGTGTCCCCAGACCACTTCCTCAGCTCTGTCCCAGCCTGACCCTGCTGTGGAAGGATGGATGGACCTCACAGACATTTTGAGGCTTATCATCCTGAAGTTCCCATTGGAAAAATCAGGCCAAGACTTCCATGGTCATGCACATCTCCAGCCCTGGAAGTCCAACAGGCACCAGAACATTGTCCTGTGCAATTTCCTCTGCACCCAGCAGCTCCTGAGGTGCTGACCCTCAGGTTCTGTCCCTTCCAACAACAGGGATGTGGGTGGGCATGAAAATCCCAGGTATTTCATAAAAAAACCTCCACTACCCTTTAAATCCCCTCCAAATACCCTTATAATCCCCTCCAAAACCCAGATTTTCCAAACACTTTTCCAAGTTTGCCCAGACAGTGCCTGAACAGTCCCGGGGTGACTGAACCAGGTGGGGAACTGGGACCAGTTTGCACCAGATGTGCAAAGGAGGGGATTCACAAACGGGGAGGGTGTGAAGGAGGCACCCAGATGTAAAGATAAGGATGGGGCTCAGCAGGAAGGGACAGGCCCAGCAGGCAGGGAGCAGTGCTGGTGCAGCTGATAAGGCCAGCAGGAGATAAGGGGCAGAAAAGCTGCCTGTGGTCAGCACTCGGGCAAACCCCTCACGATCTCTGTGTAGGAAACAGCAAAGCCCAGCCTAAACCCCAGTCTGGAGGCTGTGAGGGTCAGAGCATCACCAAGAACTCAGAGAAATGATGCTGGATTTCCTCCCCACTGCTGCCCAACCAGCCCCTTCCCACTGCAATCCCCCCAGGCTGGGATTTGGGAAGAACCCCAACTGCAGGGATCCCCAAGAGCTCCCCCTGAGCTCCAGGTCAGGCCTGACCCTGCCCAGCTCCCCTGGGATTTGATGGTGCAAACACCAGCTCAGGACATGATGATTATTTCCTTTCCCACAAAGAGAACAACTCACTTTCTAGAAATCCTTCAAGGAGTGATGAAACATTAAATGGAAAGAATTCTATGGGATGGGAATGGGGAAATTCAGTTTGATCTGAGTCTGAGCTGTCCATGCAGTCTCTGCTCTCCTGAGTGAGAGGGGCCAGGATGCAATGCATCATTTTCAGATGGTTAATGCTGCCCATGCTGTATGGTTTGGAAAATTCCCTTCTGATTATTTTATAATGCTAGAAATATAGCCAAAATTAGATTTAGAACTGTTTTTTTTGAATCATCATTGCCCTCCACGGGGCTCCCCAGTGTGTGAGCAGGGCACTGTGAAGGCAGCACCTCTTTCCAGAAGTCACTGCTGACTTCTCATGCCTCAGCAATGATTCAGTTTGGGGCCTGAGCCTAAGCTAAAGGTCAGCATTAACTCATGCTCTGAGGGGAGGGCTCTGTACTCATCTCTCTGCCCAGCTCTGCAGTGTGTGACACACACTGCATGAAATGGGTGGGATTTGTTGGGTTTTTTTGAAGTTCATTGTGTCTGGCGACAGAGAAATTCCCCTTTTGAGGCACAGGCATGGAGAAGCATCTGGGTGATGCTTTGGCTCCATCCAGGCTTGTCCCCAAAGCTGGGCATGCTCAGCAAACCCCAGGGAGAGCAGCAACAGCATCACCCACGCCCAGCTCCCCTGAGCCAGAGGCTCCCCTAGCTCAGTCCCCAATCCGTCTTGGCAGATTCACCCTTCCTGAAATCCTCTCCTTGCTGTCTGACCCCTGGGATTCCTCGCTGCAGGGTTTAGTCACGAGCTGCACAAAACAAATCCATCCTGAAGCTTCTGCAAAGCCTCTGCCCACTTTCCCTGGGTGGCAGCTGGTTCTGAGGCGTGGAAAGCACCGAGCAATTTCCCCCTGCTCACATTCTCCAGGGCTCCCTTGATGCATGTTTGGGTGCCTGCAGCGTGTCCCTCTCAGGTGCCTCCTGCCAGCTCAAAGGCAAAACCTCCCTGTCCTGGCAGACAGATAGAAAATACTGGAAGAGTTCTCCAAAGAGGTACAAGCAGGAAATATCTCCTTGTCTCCCCCTCTTAGGACACAAAGAAGAGTTTTTATTCTCTAATTGCCAGCCCAGTGATAAATCAGCTTGAAAACTGCCTGAAATCACTTTGGAACGAAGACTAATTAAAGAATTAACTAAGCCTAAGAAGAGGCAGGAACAGCTCAGCTCACTTCCAGCCCAGCTTCACAATTTGTACAAAAATGGCTCTTTCTGAGGGTGTTACTGAATGTGAAACTTGGGATAATGGACAGATATGGATGGATGGATGGATGGATGGATGGATGGATGGATGGATGGATGGATGGATGGATGGATGGATGATGGA
>VZUI01046190.1:0-48651 GCA_013401135.1 Cettia cetti
CTTCCCTTCCCTTCCCTTCCCTTCCCTTCCCTTCCCTTCCCTTCCCTTCCCTTCCCTTCCCTTCCCTTCCCAAAATCCTTCCCAAAATCCTTCAATTCCATCTTGGGAATGCATGCAGGCACCTAAGTAATGTGGGTAGTTTTGTATGAGAATGGGATTCCCTTGTCTTTGAGCATAAATATATATTTGGGCTGGTTTGAGATAAATACCTTCCCTTGAGTACAAATATTTGACTCATAATATAAAGTCAAACATAAGAATAAAAAATTAAACATTAGAGACAATATACTCTTTCGTGTATAAAGATGGAATTGTGTTTCTTTCATTTCCAAAAGCAAACAAGTGAGCAAGCCACTCTAAAGGAATTAGAGTACCTCAGTATTTTCATTTAGGATCATTGTTTCATGCACACTTTCAAACAGTATGTTGAAGTATGTTTGGGATTTTTAAAAATACATACACACACACACACACATATATATATATATACACTTAAAATAAGTTATCAGCATGATGCGTCAGAGCAGTCTGCAGACCAGAAATCCCTCACGTTTAGGATAAGGTTTCAACTCAACAAAACACAATGGTCCTAACATTATCTTCCTCTCACCACAGCACTCCAGGTAACCCCTTTGGCAGGCTCACTTTTGTATGAGCAGTACAACCTATTTAAAAAGGGCTGAATACTTAGTGTTCAGCTGCCTGCTACATTTTGAAAGAACATGATGACAGTTATGTAGTTTAGTAGTTTAGACAGTTTAGTAGTCCCAAAGCTACATGGCAAGTTCTTCTCTGAGATTAATTGTCCCAATTTAGTCCTAAGGATTCTGATCTAAATGAACTTCAAAGTGCTTACACCAGGCTTGTTAAGTTTACATTAACCACCTTCACAACTATTTTTCCATTTGAAAGAAAAAAGAAGAAAAGAATGGGGGAAAATCCAACTCCAACCCAAACATCTCAACTCTTTCTGGTCCACCAATGCAACTTTCCAAGTGCTAATAGCAAATATGAGACAAAACTCTGTGTCTATATGGTGAGAAATAAGTGGAAAACTCCAAGAAATAGCTCATGGAGATGATGGTCACTGAGGTGTTTTCTTACCTAGAAGAGGAGACAAAACAATTTTGTTCTGTTCAAAATAGTTCTGCATAAAACCTGGCAAGGCAAGTTCAAAAAAAAAGGGAGAGACAAACTCCTTTAGGTTTGCTGAGGTTAGCTGCAGTGTATTAAATACTTGACCATTCATTTGGATCCAAACGTGCTAGCTTGTCTTTCAAATATTCTGTTACACAGATTCATCATTTTTCATGGCCTTTTTTGTTTGATTTATTAAATAATGCCACAGGTTTCCTGGAAAATACATTGCTAAAAGTAAGAAGTTACGGGTGATGCCTGTTGTATGACATTGCCATAACCGCTACAACTCCAAATTTAGTAGTTTGCCTTACTAGCACACCAATCTGAAGGTCTGCCTGTGCAATGCATCACAAACCAGGGTGTTGGGAGTCCAAGTAAGAGAACAAATGGTAAGAGGAAGAGGAAAGCAAAACAGAGTGCTTTGGATTTGGCAAAAATAATCCAGGGAAGTGTAATCTGGTATGACATTTCCCTGTCCTCATTAGGGCTAACTCTCACAAACTGATGGAGAGCTGGCAGATCTGCAAATCTTCTGTGATTGCCTGTAGAGACATAAGGACTGGAAATGCAGTGATTGCTCTCAGGGTGGCTTATGGGGTTGTTTCTGACTTATGGATAGGAAATGTTTCTTTCATCACAGAGAGACACAATTGTGGTAGCTCAGCAATTTTATCAGCAGGCCACCAAGAGGATCTATTTCAAGGACTAGAAAAACAAAAACAACAGAAGAGCCAACTGGGGAAAAGCTTTCCTTGAGCGGAAAAATAGAAATTTATTTTTCTCCCTGCTAAAGAATAAGTGCCTAGTGTAGATAAAATTCTCCAATATTTTAAAAGGATGGTGAATTCTGAAAAGGTAAGGAGATAGCTCAAGCAGATGTATGTATAGAGGCTGTATGGATACTCTGAAGTCAAATAAAACATAAAAGGAACTAGTTTTTGACCAAGTTTGATGAATAGAAGGACCATATTTTTCCCAAGAGCAAAGTGAATGAAATGGACATTTGATCTTCAAAGTTCCGTCAGGGGATAAAAGTTCTATAGAAGAGATATTATTGATAATATAGGTGGAACAAGAGGCTAACTTAGCACAGACTCAGAATTAGCCAATCCTTCTGAATTTAGGGCAATGAAAAACGCTATACACTTTGAGGTGAATCAGTAGAAAGTTCTCTGAATTCTCAGACTAAATGCTTGAGCCTATGTCTGTGAACACCAGTCAAATGGGTCTGTAGGAGAAATGCAGGTACTTTTTCTTCTAAAAAAAAGACAAAAGTAGCTTTTTCAGCTGATGCAAATGAATATAAACCAGTCCAGTATATGTGCCAATATCAAGAAAGGAAATCAGGCCATGTGTTTGCAAAGTCACTCAGACTAGAGCAGGTAATGATATGAATAAATAGTGTGCAGAGGTGAGCTGTGCATTTGCTCAACAAAGAAAGATGCTGCAAAGTCAAAAGAATGCCTAATAAAACAAAGCACAAATGGCCTCCATGTGATGCACAAATTAGGCCCAGGAGCACAAATGAAAGAAGTGAGAAAAACTGAAACACACTTGTTCAAAAGAAAGTATGGAGTTGGAGAAGTCAAAGGTGAGACTGAAATCTGAAAGCAAGGGACAAATTCCAGGCCTGACCAAGTGTGAAGTGTCACTGATGTTCAAAGGCACAAAGAGTAAAACAAGACGTTGTGGTAATGCATTAAGGAGAGCAAGTAGTCCATGGGCATAAGTTTGGCCTCGTCACTGAAATGTGTGCCAAAGCCCAGTAGATTCATGGCCCCGGGAACAACCTGAACCAGACATGAATGTGCCAATGCGTGAAGTGAAGTGTGATTGCAGAAAAAAGGGGTCACCTGGTGACATTCCAGGTACAGCTAATGGAAGATGCAGAATGTCTTACATGTGGCACTAATAAAAGTGCAGCAAAACATGACAACAGATGGCTTCATTCACAGGATCAGTCAGAGCAATAAAACAGGCTTGTTCTTTGTAGCTGTGGAGAAAAATAGCAAAAAGGATTGGTCTTAGATTTTGCAGTGACCACAAGATGCTGAACGAGATCATTTAAAAAGGGAAACATTTGCATTTGCTCTCAAGGAACAAAATGTTTGCTGAGATGGCAGAAGCCAAGTTCTTCAGAATATTAGATACAGAGGGAGGGTTTTGGCAGGCTTCCTTGGACACTGAACACTTCAAAATTTGCTTTTAAATCACCATTTTTGCAGATGCTGCTTCCTGGGGATTGCCTTTTGGAATCCATTTAGCGTATTTCAGAAAAACACCTCAAACACTAGGAGGTCTCCCTGGGATGAAAATACATGTGAATGACACAAGAGAAATGGGTAGCACCACTTTTGAACATCAGGAAAGATTGTGGAGAACACTAAAAATTGCAAGAAGAAGCATCCTCAAATTGAGCAACTCCAAACTGCCAATCTCAAGATAATAAGAGAAGTAGACCACAAGATGAATGATGCCTAATTCACCTACAGCAGAGACCTCAAGGGCTATGGCAGTGACACAGTACAGATGTATGAATGCATATTCTAAATAGAATATGCAACAGCCATAAAAGTTCTATGATTTTATCTAGAATCAAAAGACGAGACATTAAGCATAGATAACTTTTTATGAAACACAAGAAAGAACTCACTGAAACATTACCAAGCAAGCTTATTGCATTTTTTTTCCCCAAAGGCTGAAAGAAGGCTGTGAATATGGAGGTCCTGCTAAGACATTATGTTGTTATTGTAAGCAACCAGGTGACCTAGAATGAGCTATAACAGAGTGTATGGCTATTACAAATGTATGAAACTCTGTATTTACCCTGGATGTTGAATGAGTTATGCAAGCAGTCACAGAAACTATAAGCAGAGAATGATAAAAAACAAAAACTTTTCTCACCTCACAGTGGATCATCTGGACATCAGTCACCAGAAGTACAAGAATGGCAGCTCTCACAGTAAGGCAAAGAAAAATGTTGGGAAGATGTTCATCAAGGACACCTTGGAATGACTAGTCAAAAAACCTACTAGTGAAGTTCCACTTTATTCACATATGGTGCAGATATCAGAAATGGTGAACATAAGTGGAGCCTGGTTTTACTGCATCAAGTAGTCCTCTGTAAGTTAGCCTGCAATGCCTGCATATTGTTGATATGTTCCAGGTTCCAAAATCAGAAGTGAAACATGAATTATGTGAATAAGCTTAGCATCTCTCAAGGCATATCACTAATTGAAAAGACCACAGGTTTAGCTGTGATCAAGTGTGCTACAACTGATGCATAACTGTTAAGAAAGCGAATGGTTATTATTGTACTTCACAAATTCTGAACTCCCAAATGTTTCTACAGCGTATGCATTTTAACATAAGACATCAAAGGCTTAATTCATTCACCCATGTATAGGCTTCTTATTCCATTTAAGATGCACAGACACACCTGAAATATCCACAAGGAATTGTGCAGGACTTAAAGGAGACCTGTGCATTACTACAGTGTAAGCTGGAGGTCATGGTGGACATATTAGGGCATCTCAAATCCCATAGATACCCATATATGCCCATAAAGACTCAGAAATTCTTTAACCATAGATGTCAGAGGCACACCAGAGCACACTGTTTCTGCATAAGGATGAATTTGCTCAGGAAACACTTGGCGCAAGAGACCCCTGGGGAAAAAAAAAAAAAAAAAAAAAAAGTCCACTATACAAGTCTACATAGGTACCTGAGACATAGAAACAAGCCTAAATCAAAGAACAACGTATAACTGTGGATTTTGGCAAACAGCCTAGTGAAGTCAAAATGGACAAAGAACTGTAACAGCCACCAGGTGTTTGCCATAGCCCAGAAATACAGACCTCGTGAAGACTGCTGCTGTCAGAAAAAAAGGAGTGAAGATACATCACCTGGTTTACATTCTGGGACTTGAGCCAGTGAATGGACTTCTCAGACAAATATATAATCTCAGTACTGGGCTTATAGGAAAACTTATCTGAATTTTAGGATTTGGCTGATATCCCTGTTCTTCTTTTAAATTAGAACTACAAGGTCACCATATGAAATAGCTGAGGAAATCCCCTGGTTAGCTGCCCCAGCACAAGCCTGGTGGGTTGTAGGGGCCTGGTGTTTAATGTGGTTTTGGCTATTGTCAGGGTGAAGGTAAGCATGACCTTGGCCTTCATGACATGATGAACAGGCACCAAAAAATCTTCAAGAGCAAGATGTCTCTTTGATCACCAGCACTTACCTGCCAAAGCTGGGCTCAAAGTCACCTTTGTACTTCTCTCAGCCCTGGCATCGAGATTATTTTGGCACATAGTTGGATTAGTTTGAAAACCTGTTTCCCACTGTCATTTCTTTGAGTTTTCCTTTCACTTATGCTGTGGCCAGTTCACACATAAAACTGTCTCCTGCTGCCACTGGCAGCCTTGGTCTGAGCTCTTCATTCCACAGGCTTCTTCCTCACCTTCTGTATCTAGGGCAGTCTCTGGCCATCCAAAGCAGTTTTTGTTAGAACTGAAAGGTTGCAACTGAGCTGTGTTGAGCACTGTGATGCCCGCTGAAATGGAAGATGCACACGTGTAGTCCCAAATCCCAAGAGACCCTTCTTGTTTAGAAGGGCAGAGATCATTGTGACATGGAATTTTTCCTGTGGAGAAGGGTATTAAAAATGCCCATGGCCCTTTGCAGATAAGAATGAATCTGTGCTGGCAGAGAATTGTCATTTCAAAATTGTTTTCGAATTACAGATGTAAAGGAAAAGCAACGAATCCCACAAAATTGCTATATTTGTTTTTTCTTCTCTTTTAACTTGCACACAGCTGAACCGAATTATTTTATGTCCAGTAAAAGTCCTCTCCCATAAATGTGCTGGCTGTTTCCTTTCATATGAATTTTTTCCGTATGCTTTATGAACTTTTGAAAATGCAGGGAGAATAATTTCATTGTTGATAAAAATATAGCATAAGTTGTGGAGACTGCTACACTAATGAAGAAAGAAAGAAACATTTTTTTAGAGTCAGAAAGCCTGGGGCAAATGAAAATCTTCTTGGAAACTTCAGTGGTAGTTTTGCTTGAGTGCAGATTATGGACTCATGAGGTCTGTGAGTGGACAGGCATGCCCATATAATTTTTACGACATGTGCATGTTATTTAATAGGATGGTTGCACACAAAATTCCCAGGCTGGAAAATCATTGTCCTAAATGAAACTGAAGTCCCATCTTAGATCAACATCCGTCCTTTACTGCTTTGAAAAATGATCAAAAGCTTTGGTGGAAGTTTCCCTGTTTCTGTTGCATACACGTACAAGGTGAAAAGGATATTAACAGGGGTCTCTAAGCATCTCACCCACTGTCTGGGATTTGGGGTCCAGGACGAACTACATTGTGTCCTGTGTCTACAATCTCTTCAGATGAAACTTAGCTAAGATGGGTGACTTTCTTTGTGTGGAAGAAGAGGAACACATGGATACAGAAAACTGGTAAGAAGCATGGCAGTCTTCTAATGTCCCTCAATATATTTTTTCGTAAGTAACAAATTCCCTTTTACTAAAAAAAAAATAGTTGAACCAATTTAATAACATGTTCAATTGAAAAAAATTGTTAAGAGGAGGAAACCTTTTGGGTCCCAATTACTGTTAATTTGTAATCCAGTGAGGTCAAGTACCTGATTAAATATTTATATAGGAGAAAGGTCATAGTCTTTTGTGATCTTCTATGCCCTGTGTTAATTTTCCGTCAGATGCAATGAGTTCCTTTTGGAGAACACTTTATCAGAGAAAGTAAGCCTTGCTCTTGGCCTCTGAAATGGCAACTGTTGGGTTTTGATGTCAAGCAGCTGAAATCAATCTCTTGCAGTTAGGTACATTTTTAGCTCAAGTTTTTCCAAAGCAATTTAGTGATTTTAGGTTTCTCAGCCTTTAAGTGCTCATCTCAATGCCTTTGAAAGGCACTAGACTTTAGGGAAGAGTATCTGACCTCTGTAAATTTGGACACTTTAAAGAGGTCGCTGCTGGACATGTGTGTGTCATATGGAAACCTTTTGAAATCACTAGTCACTTTTGAAAATCTTGTGCTCAAAGGACACAAAACTTTATTGGGTTTTTTTGTCGATTGTAATTTGTTTTGTGGCTTAAACCCCACAAAAGAGGCATGCTGTATCAAGCTCAGGGGTGTCTGATGAGAAAATAAATATCTGGGTGGAATTCAGGCAAAACCAAATGGAAACAGCAGAGATTTGCCAAGGTTTGCAGTTTTCCCCCTGTATCTATGGAGGGGCAAACCACCCTGTCTGGTCCTCCAGCTGAAGAGATGGGACAGATGGAGATCAGCCAAAGTCTTTCTCCAAAATACCTCCCTTTCTAATACACTCCATGGAGCAGCGCACTCACTGCTGTCAGGATGTGGGGCCTTGGATATCATCTCAGGGTGAACCCAACATCTTCTAGGAAGTGGTCAAGTGCCCCAAGTGCTCTGTGGGTGCACTCTGATGTGGGATGTAGTCTCTACAGGAAACCTCTTTTTTTATTCTCATATTAAAATTAATATATTTTTCTTTAGACTAATTTTTGTCCTTCGGTGTGTGTCTATTCCTGTTTAGCTGGATGTATTTTAACTCCCTTCTTTTACAGCATTTTAACTGTGTATCTCCATATGCTATACACAACCATACCTTAGAAATGTACATTCAATCTAAAGGATCTACACCAGGCAAATATATTAGCTAACTTAGGAACCACAGAAAGCATTCAGGGTGCAGAAGGTTGTCAACAATTTTAGTTTCTAGAGGTAGTTGATTTGGCATAACCAGTTATATCATGTATCATGCAAAAAATACCCCTATGAATTTAAGACAGATATGGGGTTTTGTATTTACAGCATCTTTTTAGCTGTAGAAAATATGTATGGAGTAATCCACAAATGCCACTGGGCCTGCTGTAATGCCACATAGAATTCTGAATTAATATTATTGGAATGACCCAGTTGAGTAGAACTTGGATGGGTAACTATGCTTTATTGTACTGTTATTTTTTCCCTTTGTAACCCATGATTGCTTATTGACTGAATTAAATGTCTTTGGCCAGTGAACACTAAGTAATACTGGGAGAAAGATATGACATCCACCTATTTACGGTATTTTTTTCCCTTCATTGTTGATGAGATTGAAAGTGATACAGACTTTCAAAGCAGGTAGCCATATCCTTAGTATCCTTACTATACTGCCCTTCTATGAAGAATAATTGTAGAATCAACAGAATATTTGGCTGTCATAATTTTGGCTATACTTTTTCCTTGTTTTTCAGGTTTGAAATGTGGGCTCTTGGGAGTAGTGGTTATTGGTATTCCCTGTTTTAATAATATTGAGTGGAATGGAATGGTGACACTGCCTACTAGTGGGCTGAATTTTCTAATCTGATATTATATAATAATATACTTAGTGGGCAGGATCAGGGACTCAAGAAGGAGGTTATTTTAAATATGAATATTTTAATATGGAGAGAAAATCCTTGTTGAAAAAATTGTATCTGTTTTTTCCCAGAACACATAGAGTTGAAGGCCAGGAAATGATCATGTCATCTAGGCTTTGTATTATCACAGACCCATACAATCCCAAATTACAGATATAAAATCCAAATTACTTGTCCTTCAGTGAAAGAATATCTTCATAATGGTGACCAGTCTTACATGGATGAAGTCCAAAAATGTAAAAGAATACTATTATTTCAAGTGGAACAGAGTTCCAAAACTTAATCACCCTCCTGCAGCATAACCTCCAGATACATTTATTCTGATCTAAAGCTTAATCTCCCCACCCTTTGGGTTCTTGCTGTACTTCTCTCTTCTAGAATTTCTCACAGTATTTGCTACCTAAAAAGATATTTACTTACTGAAAACATGTCTCGCTTCAAAAGAGTAAATATACTGAGCTCACTGGATTGTCTCATTGCAAAGCATTTTCTTTAGCTCTTGGGATGCTTTCTCCACATTTCCATTTTTTCCATTTCCTTCTTGGAGAATGGACACCACATGTGTTCACTATTGTCATAAATTCTCTCTTGTTTCTTGCATTCCCTGTTTAAGCATCTAAGGGCGATTCTTTTTTTTTTTTTTTTTTTTTTTTTTTTTTTGCCACTGTTAGACACTTTGAGTTCCCATTGAGCTGTACTCACAGTGGAGTTTGTTTATTTTAATTTATATGCAGACATTTCTGTGTAATATTCTGTAGTTGCATGCTAAATTATGACCACAAAACTTTGGGGTAACTGCCTGCTAAAGTATTCTGTGTAACATAAGAGGTCAGATAGGTATTTCACTACCCTCTCAGCAAAAAGAACTTGAACACTGTGTATACAATGACATTTTTTCCAAAATCTATCAAATCAGGATATTAACACAGTGACAGACTTCTGCAGAGTGACACTAGCCAAATAATTTGACTCACCATGTTGTATTAGATTTTTGTGCATGTCAACAGTCTGTGTTGTGATGTGCCAAAACACTAAGAGAAACAGAGCTCTTCCAAAAATGACAATTTAAGCCCATTTTAATTCCATTACTTCACTAAGCTTAAGGATTGGCAGCTGAGAATCCAGTTTACCCCTTCAATAAGACTGTTTCTTTCAGCCAAGGAATTTGCAGTATGTTTTAATGGGGTAAGTTAATTACGTAACAAAGAACTTGGTGACTTTTGAAGCCAAACTGCAAACTCCTTGGAAGAGAGTGCCTTTTCTAAGATAGAATATTACAGAGCACATTCCTATTGTTAAGTGCAAAAGATATCAGCCCGGACTTAGAATTATGGGCTGGTAACTTGCATTTTTCTACTTGTATTCTAGCCCAAGTAAGGATTTCCTACTGTCATATTAATTTTCTTCCCTGGTCATTTTTATAACTGGTGCAGTTTGGAAGAGAGAAATACTGTGCTTACCCACTGTCTCATAGTATCTGTGTTACTAGAATGGGATTAGGAGATCCAGGGAGTCCTCAATCCAACAGAACCCTAAACTTGAAGAAATCTTAGACTGTAAACTGCTAGTGACAGGGCTGTTTTGCTGGTGTCCATACAGTGCCATTCTTGCCCATGACAAAAAGCTCCCAGGTGCTCAAGTAATAAAACTGAAAAATATGCAAATAGTCTCCTTGAAGATCCAGTGCTTTGACGGATCAGGGCCACGACTCAGCAGATGAATGATGTTGGCTCACAGCAGCTGAACAAGCCCTATTGTTTTAGGAAGCTGTCATCTTGTGCTCCAAATTCTAATCCTTCATTAAAAATAGCCTCTAGCATATAATTGCAAAAATAGCCTTCCCCACTTGGACTGACAGCAAATTGATGCCATGTTGCCTCTAGCTTCTGTAATAACTGGAGACAGCAGCTCAGAATGCCCTATATTCAGTCCTTTCACTTCAATGTCTTGTTGACTCTGAAGCCTAATGATGACTGTCTCAGAGTTCATGCTATTATTTAACCAATGATCAAATTTGCAAGAAGCAAGAAGAAAAGTGATCAACAGTGGTTTGTGTCTTTAAAGCACCCAAAACCTACATTGTGTGATTGTTGTTTACCATGTGATCCTTTACCTTACAACATGGTAAGTGGCTTTCTTTTGAGTCATGGTATGTCGCCATGATAAAATCTGTATTTCATAGAAAAATATTTGCTACTATGGAGGACATTGGAACTTATTCTTAAACAGTCCCACTTTCTTGGTTCCACTTTTTTAATGTTCATAAGAATGTAACTAGTGTAATTTTTAGTTTATTATGTTTACAATAAAAATGTTTGTTCAGAGCGTCTTGAGTTTGTTTTCTAGTTCATCTACTGACTGGAAATGTGCACAGAATGCTCATGTGAGCTGCTGATTTTTTCCCATTCAATTTCTAGATGAAAGACTCATGGAATGAACTGAATAAAATAAATAAAAATTAAACAATAAATATCCAAGACAAGACCAACTGTACTGCAGCCACTTGAGAACACTTGTTTTTTTCAACATCTGGTCAAAAACATCTGTATCGTTGGTCTAAGAGCAGGTGTAGCATTCAGGAACAAGGGTATTAAAGATGCAGATGGACAATGTGTGTAAAGGGTTCAGGGAAAACTCTAGAGAATCCAGCAGTTAAAGTAAGATCTTCAAAGGCAGCCCAGGGAATTAGAGGATGATCTTTTCCTAAGGCTGACTCTTAAATTTGTTGATTATGTGTGAATAAAGAGGACATTTTGAAATCTGGATAACACCTAATATGGTCTAAAGAAAGTATTTTGATTTGGAACCCTGCAAATAAAGCCAGTCCTACACAAACCTTTTACCTATCAAAAATCTTTTAGACAGTGCACCAGTCCTTGTGAAAACACACTTTTACTCATAAAAAAGATATGTGAGACTGTGAAATATTGTCATATAGTATGACAACAGATGTTACCTTCTGTGTTACAGATATCAGAAAACGGGGCCTAGAAAGATGACTGAATTAATGTTAGAGTTCTGTGATAATATCTTCATGAACCATCTTAAGGAATTTATGAGAGGAGCCAACTGAGTATGAAACTCCTGTTTTTTCTCTCTCCTGTGGAATCCTCCAGGGGTTTGTTAATTTGCTAACGACTTTCCAGAATGCTGTCTTCTGTGACACAGATGGCATCAGGGGTTGCATAAATCCTGCAGTGTCATGGAATGACACATTCTGTGATAACTTCGTAGACCAGATAACCCCATTTAATTTCAAATGTAGGAAGAGGAAGAAAGTTGTGTGGTTTTGGTTGGTTTTTGTTTGTTCACTTTTTTTTTTTTTTTTCAAGATAAATGCTTTTTTGCTGAATACTTCTTGCCACTCAAAAAGCCTGGTTACTTAAGGCAAATAAAACATAATATGGGGATTAAGTATATTTTCTATAATCTCTTCAGGGCTCTGTAGTAACAGAATTTTTACATGATGCTATGAAGATTATTTCAGAATTCTCAAGATGTTCTGCATTTGCTGTAGTGGAAGTACAAAGAAAATTACCTATGGATGCAAAGAAAACTAAAATAGTGATTACCAAAGAATTTGCTTGATGTGGTTTATAGCTTATTTTGCCAAAGCAATTTTGTAAAATACTTATATTCTTCTTTTCAGGTGTATTTTGAATTGCCCTATTTATAACAATGTGTTATTATTTTAGTTGTGAATATCTGTTCACCAGGGCGATAATAAACATACACACTCTGCTTTCCTGCCTCTACAGAGCTGGAGGCGGGTTTTCACCTTGTCCTAGTTAGACCAGTCATTGATACAATGTAGAGGCAATCATTAAATACAGCTGTATACAGAGACCCTATGGTTTTAACTGTATCAGGCTTTTCTTGGTCAAGTAAAGAAATGCCAGAGGAGCTTGCCTATATGCATAATGACACTTTCAGGAATCAGCTGCTCTCCTAAACATGTCTGACAAACTAAGTAAGTATTAATTACCTAATTTAAAGTAGCTTGGCTGATCTGTTTATCAGACAGAAATTTTGTATATCACATGTGTCTTTTATTATTGCTGCATGTCATACTGAGGTGGGATTTGCCTCAATTTTTGAAGGCTTGTTTCAAAAGAACATAGCTAAAGTTTGCAAGAGAATTATTTTTGTAATATTTTCCCACAAGGCTGGCTTGTCAGCCTTATCAAGGCGCTTTATGCTCTCTCTTATAATGTAATATTTAATACCTTTGTTTTTTGCATTTGGTTTCCTTGGTACCATTAGAGTAGGACATGAAAAAAAGGCAGATGCAAAAGTGTAAGTGTTGCTTTGGCAATTAATGTGCCAAGCTGTATACAACCAGCTGGATGACTAAAGAGCAGGGTCCAGATTCTGCAGGCACCTACCAGAGCACTTCTCCTGCTTCATGTGGGCAATTCCACCCATGTGCTCTCACTAAGAAGAGAACATTGTCCACTTTGTTGCATGGGGAAACACGACATAACAGACACGAGGTTTACTGTGGTAATTCTTCCCCTTGATTTAGCACTGTAAAGCATTTCAAGAGGTAGGGCTCAAATGTGGGGTGTGTATGCTTGAGTCAGCCAGACAATTGCAGATGCAGGGGGTCTGTGGTATGGGCTTATTGTAGTCTTTAGAAGCCTGCTCAAGTACTTCAGAAACAATATTTCATTTCTGTGTGGGCTTGGAGATGAAGAATTCTGTACAGCCCTATCCTGATTTCTTGGATTGCTAAATGTAGTGCAAGCTACAAGGGGATCTTACCAGAACTGGTGTTACCAGGAGCTAAGAGAACATAATTCACATTCCCAAAATATAAGGACTTAAAATAGAGTGTTGTTAAATGTAGGGGTTTATGTCCTGGCTATTGTCAACTTTAGTGAGAGGTTCTCATCCTAAATTTGTAGATGGTGAATTTAGATTTCTACCTCTGGTTACACTAAAACACAGGCCTTTCGTCTTCCTGCTCATTCCCATTGGGAGTTCACTGGAGCTTCATTGGGTCTCAGCTGCATTCTCCATAAATTGGGAAATATGCTTCACTTAGATTTTTCCAACTCTTTCATTTTTCCTTCTTCTGAAACTTTTGAATCTAGCCCAGTAGCGCTGTCCGAAAAAGGCATTACAGTCCCAATTCTGCCTCCTACTTTATATATTTACTCTCAGTCTTCTTTGTCCTCTATTTCTTCAGTTCCCCATAGAAAAAGACTCCTCTTTCATTTTTATTCTTTGGTCCCTACCCACTACAGTGGTTGTCTCTACTAGAAGCAACATCCTTTGAGTAAAAAACAGAGACAGGCCTTTTAAATAAATCTGTCCTTGCTAAGAGAAAGTGGGAGATCACAGCCATTTTCAGACACAGTCCTTAAAGGGAAGCCAGGCACTCTGTGTAGATTTCAAAGCCCTTTGTTGCCAGAGAACATTATTTTACATTTGCAAATGTCCGTCCTCTTAGTAGTATTCTGCATCAAATCTGAACAGTATTTTGAAACACCCTTAATTTTTGCTAAATTTACACCGATTTGTTAATATGAATGAGAATTCTCATCCAGTGCACAATCTTCCCATGAATTTAGCTGCTACCACCTTTTGTGAATCTACTTGATAGGTCCTACAGAATTAATTTTGTCCAGAAAAATCTGGTGTAAGATGCACCTGGATTTAGCTTTACTTTCTCTGGCTTTTCTGTCATTCTCAACCCCATGAAGCAACTGAACCATTACTGAATTTGTTGTGAATTCTAGATGTGATACTTTAGCATATATTGGGCGGTATGACAAACTCAAAAGGCAGTAAATATCCAGTGACAGTCCCAAAAACAAATAGAAAACTAGCATTTTATCTTAAGCTCTTGTGAAAGAAAATAGTGGTATTTGCCTGAAATACGTAAGAACTGCTTGTGTTTTTCTTCTCTTACAGAATTAGTCTTGAATTTCTTTTTCGTTGTTTAAACAGAGCTAGTGAGACTATGTATACAAGGAGACTTTTCACCCAGTAATCTTTGTCATTTAAGTCTCACAAATTGCATGCTTTCATTAGCCACATTCTCAGAGGTGCTAGACACCTGGAAACGCCAGTGTTCAGGGTACAAATTATTAATCAGCCCTAAAAATTGAGTTGCAAGGGCTAGAATTTTTTTTTCTTACCTGCACTTGTTTCACTATGCAGTGTTTCTGGCCACATATGCTCTGCACAGGGAAACTTTTGTAGTGTTTGCAATATTGTTTCAGAAATGGTTTTATGATTTGTGGCTTCCAGAAAAACATATTCCATTAAAACAGCATTGACACTTGCTTCACCTGGTTACTCAAAATATTAACATCTCTGTTGAGTTAAGATATGGCAAGTGGATTGAGGACATAGTAATCTTGGGCACTTCCTCTTTCATCACAGACAACTGACACAGAAATTGTTCCAGCTAATTTCTTTTTTCCCCCGGCAACATGGTAATCAAAGACTTTAGGGAGATACTCAGTACGCAACCATTGAGATGTTGGCATGACCCCAGGAGATTTTAGGTTTGCTTCAAGGTAGTAGTACAGACTTGGGTTATCAAGATCACTGAGTGCCACATTAACACATGTAAATGCTCCCACCATATATTAAAAAAAAAAGAAAAAAAAAAAAAGAGAGCGAGACATTCCTTGAACTGTTTGGGTTCTAAACAGTTATTTATTTTCCTGCTGGGCACATGGGAACAAAATCAGGCCCCCTCATTGTGGTGCACCCCATAGATCTGAGACAGCTGATGGTGGGCAGCCTTTCCTCCAGGACACCAGAACTGGCACACCCTATGGGTAAGGCACCACCATCAGAAACATTAAATGACATTTCTATAAGGAAAACACAGAAACCACTTGGAAATGTTTTTAAATCTTGTATCTATTATTTTCTGCCTTAGCTCAGCGTGTAAAGTGGCTCTGGCTTCAAGATTTCTCAAGCACCTGCCCTTCTTGAGGGCACCCAACCCTTTTGGAAGTAGGGAAACAGAAAAATCGTGAGCTTCTCCTGTTTGCCTCTCTTTCCACCTGACAGAAGAGTACTTTGGAGATGTTACACACCTCAATCCTTAGAGAATTAGGGTGTTTCTCCTCCCTAAAGTCAGTGGCTTTTTCTTATACCCCTCACACCCACCCTGAGTGTGGCTATTCCCTCAGGTTGTGGAGGGCTCTTTGCCCAGGGGAAAGAGCTCTAGGGAAGTACCAGCATAATTTGTCTTCAGGAGTTTCAGCCCTCCTCCCTTGTGTGATAACTGGGGATTTTCCTCACTGTTCTCCAGGTCTGGGAACAGGTGATGGAGTCCAAGGGTAGGCTAGGTTCTGCTTGGACAGAGCTGCCCAGGGAGGTGTGGGGAGGGCTGGGCCCAAGGAGCAGTGTGTTGGTGGCTTCTGGCATCTTCCTGACCGTGTCACCTGTCTAGGCTGGTAAAATACATGAAAAAGGAGCTTATATGGGGAAAAATGCTGAGCACAATGTTGCTGTGGGGCAGCACTGGAAAGTGCACCGGAGCCCTGATGATTTTGGAAGGCATCATTTCCTGGAGCAGCACCTGGCCATCCCCCTTAGGGACCCGTGGTGGCACAAGGACAGGCAGTGACCAGTGGCTGAAGGGGGAATGGTGGTGAATGTGGAAGGATGGGACACGAGTAGGGCAGGATGCGAGAGCCCTCATGTGCTCCTTGGCTCTGATTTAATCTTTCTCTTGTTAGGACCACACAGATAATGCAAGTGTTAGGTGGGTGAATACTTACATATTTTCGTAGGATTTAAGGGTTAGTTAAATATGCTCTAACAAAAAAAAAAAAAAAAAAAAAAAAAGGAAAAAAGAAAAAAAAAAGGAAAAGTTTTCTCACTTTTTTGATACAGTACTTCTGTTATCATGATATTAATAATTTTGAGGACACTGTGGAAGACTGTACTAAGCTGTTGCCGTGTCAATTACACAGAGCTGTATTTTTGTGCTCATTATTATTCTTGGATGTCTCTAATTTACATCTAAATGTACTGACTAATTTTGATTCAATCATGTCAAAAATGATAGGTCATGTGTGGGAGGAGATGACAGCCCTACCATCAGGAATTGCCAGAATGTGAATTCCTCGGGGCAATGATTTAATGCCCAAGTCAAGCAGTGCTGTCAGAATTGGAGGCCAAATTATGACACATTATGCTGTACTATGGACTTGCACATACAATGCATATGAAAAAAGTGACTGAGATTGGAGTTATTAAACTATGCTTTAACCGCTGCTACATTTTCCTTCTCACTCTCACTCTCTCTCCCTCCTGCTGTCTTTTTTTTCCCATGCTCACTGCATTTGTTCAGAGGGACTAATAATGGTACAGAAATCTCTTCTGTAACAACCAACATCCCAAACCATCCTGAACAGCAGCCTGTGATTAAAGTGGGTGATAAAATAATGGCACTTGATGTACATTTCTGCTTAGCCTTTCTTTAAATCATTTACACTCTTTTAGCAAGCTACCTGTCAGATAGATGTTCTGTGAAAGGGCAGGGCCCATTTGTTCCATTGTGCCTTTTTCCCAGGATATAATTTTTTAAAGGAATCCACTGTCTGGATAAACCTGAGCAATACTTGGAAACTGATTTGCATGTTGGATAACTCATCCTAATTATTGCATCCTACTTGCTTTTTTTTAGCTTAAGGGGATTTATCTGTCAGAAGTGAAGTGGTTTTTGTTTGTTTTCTTTTTTTAGGAAATATTTGCTTTTCTATCTTGCCTTTTAATCCTTGGGGAGAAGGTGCAGAGCTGTTTACCATGAACACTGTATGTTCATGATAATGGGCAGTTCATTGCATACTCTTGTGTGATCAATGTTGTGATTCACAGTTTAAAATTCTTGGTTAGAGTCACTGTGAAGCTGTTGAATTTGATCTTGTATTTTCATATCAATATTATATGTAATCATAATCCTAAAATAATGCAATAAGATGCTGTGATATAATAGCTGAGTCAAAGTAATTGTGTTTTATTACTATATAGAATGACTTTAAAAAAAGAAAACAAACCTTGAGGTTTCAAATAGTTGTGTGAGAAGTTGTGGTAATTAATTTTACTGGCACAGGAGTGAAAAATTTTAATGGTGCGTATCTAACTTTTCAAATGTTTAAATGAAATCCATTATCTTTTTTGAGGTATTAGAGATGAACAAAAAGGAAATTGTTTTGTGTTTTCACAAATATAAGGATTTTATGCATTGCTTGAGAAGTAAACTCCAGGAAAAACAACTGACATTTAAGCCTATAAGCTGAGAATGGACATTGTGAGGAAAGGCCATTGCTGGATTTGGAAAAGATTGGTTTGATTGTCAGCAGGTTTGGATTGTTTGGATGAAGTGCAGTGACATTTTCAGAGAAGATTTGGAATCCTATTTATAAACCCTTAGGCTTAATGCTCACAGAGCCCCAAATCCTGAGGACTAACTCTCTTCCCAAGCAGATCTGCCTTGCTGCAGGCATGTGATTTGTGTTCTTTCCTTACCTCCTTGGGAACATTAAAATCAACCATTCCAAATTTCTCATTTAGGCTGGGGTTGAATGCCAGCCTGGGAACAGTCTCCATGTGTGATACAGCTGTGGTCACTCATAACTCCAAACACCCAACCATGCCCTGAAAGGCCAAGAGGTTTTCAAACATTTTTTGTAGTCTGTGTGCCATTCTTACAACTGTTCTTGATCTCCTCTGAGGCCATAGGAAAAAAGACACCAGGATGGATGGACTACATGGATCAGATCTGCCAGCTGGATTGATCGACCCAATTTACATTATTGCAATGAAAGTGACAATTTTTTGTTGCTCTAGGAGGAGAGTGTGTTACTTGTCATGGAGGTGAGATGAGTGCCCAAAGTGTTAAACAGCAGAGAAAGGTCCCTCCATCTTCTGGGGGTGTTCTCAGATAGTTGGTATGGTTCCCAACGTCTCAGGATTTTTTATGTGGCTATTGATGTGTGTTGAAAAGCTGTGGTGCTGGATGCTCCAAAGGGTGATACAGACAGCAGTAGAAATGAAAAATCCAATCCAATCAAATTCCTCCATCCCAGGGGTCACGCTGGGGAAAGAGGAGAAGAATCTGTCAGAATTTGGAAGGAAATCCGTGAGCGGTTATATGGACTGGATCAGATGTTGAGACTGTGAGAGGAAACAAGGACAGTCTAGAGATCTGATTTCACTTCTGCAGGCACGCAATTGAAATTCCTCCTTGCACTGACATGGTATAGAAATGATCTGCAGCCAAGTGGATTTCATACTTCAGTCTGCATTTCCCTGAATGTGGAGAGTTCCTACCCCTGATAATTAAACTTCAAAGCTAACACTCTATTAAATGAATACAGATATTATTTCAGTCTGTTTGGCCACAGTTAGTTGACATGGCAAAGGCATTAAAGGGGGCTATAAACTTCCCTGTTTTCAAACAAAAACAGTGTTTTAGAAAATATAGCAAAATCATCAGGAATATCTTAATCTCATTATGTCTGCTGATTTTTTCTGTGTGCCTGAATATCTCTTTTCATTGCTTAGGAAAACATGTACTAAGCTAGTTTTCCTGACTTCTGATTGCCATGGACTTACTGAAAAGCCAGGACAAGCAGTCTCATTCCAGCTGCAGAGAGAAAGAAAGCAGCTGACAGGGACCATACCTGTAAAGCCAGAAAGCCTCAGTAAGCTATCCTGCCATTTTTGTGGTACCTGAAAAAAACACATTATTATATTAGATCCATGCAAATTTGCATAATTTTATACAAAATTATTTTTGGGTTTCTGTTTGTGATCCTAAAAAGGGCAATTCCTTTCTTTGGATTTCTGAGCTGTGGAGACCACTGAAATATTGCGTATGGAACTGTGTCAAATCTGTGTCTTGAGTTCCATTCCTGCCAATTAGCTTAATTCCATTAGTTCTTGATTTGCCTGAAAATTTTATGTTTTTTTCCAAACAAAGTTTGCTCTATTTCACAAAAAGTGAGACTCCTTCAGTAAGCTGAAGATCATTGGCTTATCTAAAAGTCTTGTTTTATCAAGATTAGGGTAGAGGTAGGGGAAGAGCCAGAATAGAGCCTGAGATGCTGTTTGAATAGCTTGCAGCTTTATTAACGCATCTGGGAACTATCCAGCAATAACTTGTACAAAACAGATCATTCTTCCTTCCATAATCCATTCCACCTGTTGGAGGATTGCCATCAGGATGACTGACCAGTGTGGCCATTCTGGGGTGTTTTCCAATATTGTTTTCCATGTGGTCAATAGCCATGTGGACATATGATCAGACATAAGCTCATTCAGGAGCTTCTTTGGACCCACAACCCCTCTACCCCTTTGCTGTTTTCTGTTTGCCAGCCTGCTAGATCTGTTACCTCCCTGCCCCACACTGGAGTCTTTGCATGTTCTAAAACACTGCACATTATTTTCAAAGTTCTGTTCTGTGTTTCTGAACTGCTGAAGTGACTTTCCTACACTTGTCCCATCTGTAATTCCATACCAGTGAGCCCCTAGCCAAATGGAAAGGAAGAAATTTTCCCTGGTCAGGAAAAATGTAGCTTCAAGTGAACACACCTTTCCTAAGCTTTGACTTTTTAAATGCACTCTAGGCTAGGACCAACACATACCCTCCCATCTACCTATCTGTGAATTTCTTTTGTGCAAAATCAGAAGATGGCTGAATTTTTTATGCTAAGAACAAACAGTAGCATCTCATTTTCTTCTCTCTTCTTTTCAGTCTTACTGGGTTGACCTCACTGGGCTGGCACAAAATTATATTTCTGTTGTGTGTCAATATAAAATGGTCTTTGATTTACTCATGGCCTCAGGCATTAGCATAATTGATTTCTTCCAATGTAGGTATTTTAAAGTCCAGGTAGTCTACATTAGGGACTGACCCCTTCATCCACAGCTAGCTGAGAGAGAGACACACACACACATTCGGAAGGAAAACCCCACATTCTTGGTGAC
The DNA here is from genome assembly GCA_013401135.1 of Cettia cetti. Classification (NCBI taxonomy): domain Eukaryota; kingdom Metazoa; phylum Chordata; class Aves; order Passeriformes; family Sylviidae; genus Cettia; species Cettia cetti. Next base: position 20,575 of record VZUI01046190.1, read on the forward strand.
ATATTTGCCTGACACACTTTTTCTCCTTAATGTACAGTGGGCCAAAGTGGCTAGATACAGGTTGAGTAGCACTGATTCACTCTGACCAATACTTATGACAGGACAATAATAAAACTGACCTTGCCTGAGTTTTTCCTTTGGGAACATTTTCTTTCTGCCAGCTGGAGCGGCATAGTGTTTTTTGACTGAACATACCTGCAAGACTACATATATTAAAAATAGCTGTGAAAAACAGACATTTGGAGGTGCTTAGAAAGCCATCCCAGCCTGAATAAAAAAAGAAATTTTCAGATGTATTAGTCCTTTTCCTTTCCTATCCTGCAATTCCTGTGCAATACAATAGCAATAATTCTTATCAGGAGAATAACATTTTTAGTTAGAGAGATACAAATCTTACAGGATACAAATTTTTGTGAATTTGACAAGCTATTTTTCGAAATCTCAGGATTTGCCAAACATAGCCTGAACTTGCAGAAGTTCTGTAACTTGATCCATAGATACATTTTCAGTCACATTATCCACAGAACCAATACCAACTGTCCGGGGAAGACTTTCTCTTAGCATCCTCAGTCATGTTTCCTCTCTTCTTCCAGTACAGCTTACCAGCCACTGATGCAAAGCCATTTCTTTCCATGTTAGCAACTGACCCACAATGCCCTTTGCAGAAAGACAGGGGAAGAGCAGGAAACAGACTTGGCAGAGGGGTCAGAGCTGTCTTTGTGTTCTTCTCACAGTGTGGGAAGTCTCTAAGGAGGGAGGTAAATCTCGTGAAAAGGAAGTCTAACCCTCAAAAATGAGAAGTAATACCAGCCAACAGAAAAGCTGTGCTTGAATGTGGGAGTAGGAGAATGGTGGGGAAGCCAGCCACTGATGGAATAAGATGTTTGTAAAATGTTCTGCACAGAAAGAGCAACTCTTTGGAAAGGACTTGGAGGTAGTAGGTTGCCTGCTGTGATAAAAGAGGGTAGAAGGACAGCACATCCAAATCCTCCACAGAGGACAGGTTCAATTTGCATTTGGTACTCTTCTTCTTACTTATTTCCCACCCATGTGATGTGGGAAATCTATCTTCACTGGTGTATAAAAACATTCCAAATGGAAGCTCATAATGAGCAAAGAAGCAAAAAAGCAGATGCACTAACTAAATTGAATGGTCCAGCTATGATCTGGTACTGGTGCTTCTGAAGATTAGAATAGAAAAAAAAAATTTCTTAAAAGTTATTTGAAGATTTCTATACAGAAATCTTTCCTGTTTGTTATTATGGTGAGATGAGTTTATGATTCAGATTCCAACAATGCTGTTTTCCAGATGTGATTTCACTAGTTACTCCAAGCTATTAAACTCTCAGTGCCCTCAGACTTGACACATATTTGACATATAAACAGCATTACACAAATAAAATAGAAATTCCTTAGAAAACTGATCTAATAACATTGGAGTGATAAAATTTTAATGTTAGTTAAGGATAATATGAATTACCAACTGCAAAGACTAGGAAACTGTGTTAACAGGAGAATGCCTGTGGTGTAAAAAACACAAACAAGCAGAGCAAACAAAATACTGTGGCTGCTGGAATTCGATTTGGAAGACTGCTCTGATGAGTAACCATGTATAGGGCTTTGCACAAGCGTGTGTTTTTATGTGGGCAATGGTCACATCATCTTGTTTTGAATAATCAGTAATTGACGAAAGGCCTTCAAAATAGCTGATATGGTGTACTGGTGGACTCCATTGGTTTCAGTCATAAACATGAGTCGAGATTGCTGAGGGCTTCCTTTGTATGGCTCACAGAGGGAGAATAGGAAACTGATTTAGCACTTTCTGCTTTCTTTCTTCCTGTTCTGCTTACACCTTTGTTTGAAATGAGTAATGCTTTTGTTTCTTCTGCCTGACTTTGCTGAATGATTTACATTCAGGAAAAATGGTTCCCTGTGGAAATAACAGTTATTAATTTCAAGTACCAAGGCTAAAACAGCCTTGATACCATCATGATAAAGAATAGTGTGGTTAGAAGCACTGTGGTATAACATTCACTATGACTTTTTTAAATGTTAATTTGGTCTCTTAATTTGACCTCCTGTTAGGCACTTTATGAAATGAAGATAAAAATGGAAAGGGTAATACATTAATGCTTAATCCACTTAATGAAATAGGATTTCCTTTGTGATTCCTTATAAATTAGTGTATAACTTAGACTATTTTACCTGACATAATAATAGAGATGAAATTAATTCTCAGCTGTAAATCATCACAGTTTATTTTGTAGTGGTCACTTTACCCTTGTGGATTGCTGCATTTTACTATTGTTCAGGAGACTCAGATTGTAGTTTTACTTCTTGCTGTTTTCTATATACACCAGTTGTTTCTCTCCTGTGTCTGATACCCTACAGATGTGAAGAATGTTGTGGATTAGTATATACCAAGGGGAAGGTTAATAACAGTATGTTCCTCACACAGGATTGTTTTGAGATGGGCTGTACAAGTCACCACGTTTTTTTCACTTCTTTTCCTAAATCGTGACAAGTGATGATAGAAATGGAAGGAGAAGAGAGGGTTTGTGTTCTGTGATTCTTTCCCTTTGAAGCCCACTGGGAATAAATAATTTGCACCTAAGCATCTTTCAGTCTTCATGGCTTGCTGTGAGACATCCAGGTTTGAAGGGGTAGTACTCTGTGGGTATTAGTTATTGCCCCCTGAAATTAATCTTCCCATGGTGCAGGTATGATTACTGGTGTGAGAAGTGACACATTGTGGATTGAACCAATGATGTCAAAAGCATGAATGGCTTTGGTTTGAGCAAAACCTGCCTCACCCTAGATGATCATTGATTCTGTGGAGCCTGCATACAGGAAACACCAGTAGCACATGCATTACTGGGTCTTCATGTTGGAGGGCCTGTAGAGCCCTTAATCTGTGCTAATCTTCCCTTAATTTCAGTCCAAAACAAGAAGACAGGAAATTGATTATCAGCCCACATTGTTTATGGAAAATTTTTATGGGACAGACATATTATTTAAAAGAAATGAAACACACTTGACCCTATCAGTTTGACTGCAGTATTACGTGTGTTTTGCTGGTGAGTTCATGAGAACTTGATGGAGTTAATTACACCTTGGGCTGATTAAGTTTTCTCCGCACCTGTTTTGCAGTCTTCCAGCCCCTGTGGAAACATTGGAATTAGTCTTCATTTGTAGGTGTGTGAGATCAGAACCTGTGTAGTCAGATCCGCCACCACTGACTACAGGCAGCTGCTTTTAACATAAATGTGCTCTTTTGTCTATGGATTTGATGTGTACTAATTCTGTGTATGGTTTTGGTTGAGTAATAAATTCCCAGTTATTTAGTACAGTGTTCTGCCTCTTCATTTACATCAGCAGGACTTTTCCATTAGTATACAACCTTGTATTCAGTTGGGACCAAGTAATATTCCATGTGTACTGATTTTAGTCTATTAAAATATTACACATTTTATATTTTTAAAAGCAACCACAGGAAATTCAATTCTTTCTTTCTTTCTTTGAGTTTCAATATTCCAATATCAGAAACCATATGTGGGTTTCTACTCTGTTGTTTACTGCAGCATGTGGCTGAAAAATAATATAAAATTGGGATTTAATTGGACTAAATGCTTGGCAGACAAACTGCATCTGGTTTAAAGAAAACCCAAACATCTTTCTGAAGGCGGTGAGGCCTTAAGGATGGTGAATTGAGAAGGATTTAAAACAAATTATTGAGCTGGTTGGGTAAGAGAGCCTACAAGCCATGAGGTTTGAGGCCTGGTTCTGATGTTACTTGTCTTGGTAAAAATATATCAGTGGCTCCACTGCAGTCAATGGCATTAAAGTAGTAGAAAAACCATTAATGTCAGATCAAGCTCTGGTCAGTTATTTGGAATTGAAAGTACTGTAGTCCAAGATCTGCACTCTGTGCCTTTTGAAGTGTAATGGCTCAGGGCACCAGGTCCCAACAGCTTTATATGCTCTGCTGGTAAAAATCTGCTTCTGGCTTTTAAATTCAGAGGTCATCTAGGCCCTGATTTATTAAGGTATTAGAGTAATGTAAAAAGAGGGAAAAAAAGGGAATAAGTACTTTTAAAGTGTGATTTTCTACTGTTTGAAGTATTGTGTAAATTAAACGTGATCTTTCTTAACCTGGAACCTCAGTTGGCTTAATCAAATATCAAACCATTGGGAATCCTTAGATGGAATGGCAAATGTAAGTGCTCTCCCTCTCCGTGTAATCCACACTTTCCTTTAACGCTAAGTCTTTTCAGTTGTGTGTGCAGCAAGCATTGAAACAGAAGTGTGGCTGGGGCAAGAGCTAGACAGGTTGTTTCACTTAAGCAACATTTATGCCTTGCTTTCCATCACGACAGAGCATTCCCAGGCCTGCCTTAGTGTTTCTCTGTGCTCCTGGCATTCAGGGTAAATATCCTAAAGCTGCTTAAAATTAAAAAGTGAAAGTAGTTAGTGCTTGTATATGATAATTCCCATCCGTGGAATCCAGACACGCTATTGTGAGGGAGAAGATGAGGCATGGAAAAATTAAATGTTCTGCATATGATGAAATAGTAAGTTGGTAGCAAAGCCTGGAAAAAGGAAATTGGATCTTCTGATTGCCAGCCCATTTCCTCCCCAGCATGGACTCTTGGAATGGGCATTAATACCAACATTTGTATTTCCATGTCAGGTTTTTTTCCCCAATGAATATTTATCTACATATGGTTGGGGGAGGAGTATAAGTGTAACCCTCATCTTCCCCAGGGTACTGCCTTTAACCGTTCATGGGTACATTACAGAGGAAGATGGAAGAGTTGTGTGTCAGTAAGTTAATGGATTTCTTTATCACCCACTTGGGTTTCAACCTATTCCACTCAAAACTGATCATTTGCAACAAACATGCCAACACTGAAAGCTGTAAATTCTGAATGTTAATTCTGTGAGTGGTGATCCAAGCTGAGAACAAAGGATTAAATGGTAAATGACCAAGCAGAAGAGAACAAAAAAATCTGTCTGTGACTGAATTCAGGTCTAAAGAAAAGATAGATTTTTTTGTCTGTTCTGTGACACCAAGGATAGAGTGTATTTCTAAATCTTTTTCTCTTGATTCCTATGAGGTACTTAGATAATGCTAATTGTATTTTTTGAAAGAAAAAGACAAGCAAGCAATTTTTTTTTTCAGTGTGTAAGAGAAACAAAGAGAAACTTATACATAAAAATGTTTGAGGGGATTCAGACCCAGCAAACCAATCTTCCACTGATTATAAATGAGTTCCATGACCTTCACTGGATTTGAGAAGTGGAATACTTTTTGTTCTTTTTGCTGTGTTTGGAAACTCACAACAGCTACCCAAGTTTTGTTTATACTCACAGTGCTGCATATCAGGTCAGTCAAGTGGAGCAAGTGCCAAGAGCTGCAGAAAGTCTGGGTAGCTGCATGCGTTTTCAAAAGCACCTTGCTGTATCAAACAACAAAATGCCACAAAATGAGACACAGACTCTATCTCTAAAAGACCTTGTGAGAATGGCAAAATAAAGACATTTCCACAGTAAGAAGTCTTTTTTCTTGTCTTTGGCAGAGCTGAGCCCTTGGAAAAGCAACATACTGAAAGACTTTAGACCATCTACCAAAGCTGCACTTGAGAAACTAAAGTTTACTTCTTTAATTATTCATCTAGAAAATTGTACTTCTCACACCACTTGATGGAAATAAAGTTTACGTTGCTGGAATCAGGTGGCTGAGGTCAATAATATATGGTGAATGTAAGCTATTTTTGTGTAAGTTGTCCTTTATAACAAATGAGGCAAATAAGTAAAAAACAAACAAACAAACAAAACAAAAGGCATGGAATTTTCTTGAATTACAGGTGCTTAAAGGGTTGCTAGACCTCAATCTGGATTCCTGGGAAGGTTTCAGAAAGGCCAGTGACTTACAAAGGCAAGTGATTTTTGTTGCACATACAAAGGGTAACCAAGACTTGAAGCAGTGTCCTTGCTCGGGAATGGTGCATTAAAATGATCCTTCCTGTTTTTGAAGTTAAAAGTTGTAATGAACATTAATTGCAAGCACTCTTGCATGCTTTGGCTCCAATTTAGTCTCCATCTAAATTAGCTAGAAATCTATGGCCTTGATTTATTGCATTTGCAACAGTCGCACTAAAGGAAGGTAATTCCTTCTGAAAATGCCACATGCAGGCAGGAACAGGAAACCAATTAGGAATCAGTGGATGATAAATGGGCATTTTTACCAGCAGTTTACTTAATATCCCCATTAAATAAGCCTCTTTGCATTTATCATTTCATTCTCCCTCAGTCTATAAGGTCCTTTAATTGCTGCCTAAATGAGCCCTCTGTTTCAGTCCAAATTTAATCTTGGATCGGGAGAGAGAGATCCTGTCCAATGCTTGCCTGCCCAGCTGCCAAGAACTGTCAGAAATGATCACATAACTTTGCACATTTCTCACAGTCTCATTGGAGAAACGTAAGATTGACAGAAAAAAAATATAAAACCAAACCAAAAACGCAGGTCATATTTTTGCTTTAAATTGTAAACTACAGTGCGAGCAGCCTTTTTCCTCAACTGCATTTCCTGTATTATTTTTCTTAAGTTGCACTAAAAATAGATGGAAGTTGTAATGTTGCTATGTGCTTTTTTGTTTTGGAAAGGTACCTTCAGTGGAAGTAGATGTGTGGCAGAACTAATGAAGTGTTACAGAGTTTGTGCAGCAAACAATTACTGGCTGAGTGGGTTGGTTACTGAACATGTGATTTGTGGGCGGAACATTGCATCTCCAGGCTAAATGGCAATCAATGATAAAGAATCCCAAAGCAGTTGCCTCAACCTGACTTGTAATTTTTTTTTTTCTGTAACACTCAGATTTGGGGGGTCTAGGGTTGGGGCCCTTGAAAACAACGTAGTAGTTTTTTAAAAATTCTGTTATTTCAGAGTTCTTCTTCTGACCTTGGCGAGTACGCAGATGTTTGCTGCATATGTAGAATTCATGGATTAGCCCCCAAACATCATTTTTGTAAGGGGACATTGCCATTTAGAGTCAACTGTTTTCTGAAATGAAGTGGAATTTCACCTGGGTGGTCCAGATGTCAGACTTGTACCGAAAGTACAAAGCCAAATCGCCAATGCACTAAACTTCACATATTTCTGAAAAATTGGCAGTGAGTAACAGGCCCAGAGGAGGAATATTACCCAAATATTCAGTGCTGATTTATCTTCCTACTGTCAAAAGCATACACATCTGTCTTGATACAAAGAGCAACCCAAAGTCAATGCTGTTAATTGCTCTTCATCCAGACACTTCAGCTTCTAATTTAAAATATCTATCAATGTGGTGCCTGATGTTAGTGCTAGAGGACTTTGAACTGATGTCAATGAGACAGTCTAGCACTGAGTCACTCAAATCTAGTGTTAAATAATGACAAGTGTTATAATAATCTCTAAAACCAGAAGGGTGACTGAATCTCTTTTTGGACTTGTCCTCCTAATACCATAAACAAACAAATATCACAAGAAAAGGAAGAAATACAGCCTCTGTGAAACTCTGATTTCAGTCATGGGATTATTAACTATTTGCTTTATATATGTTTTTGTCTGCTATTTTTCTTCCTTAAAAAAAGAAAAAAAAGAAAAAAGAGTAAATTCAGAGCATATAGATGATAACAGCATGGGAAATATTAGATGCACCTCAAAAATATTTTTCTCTTAATTCATTGAAAGGTGGTTGAGACCACTGTCATGTGGATTCAAGACTGTAGAAAAAAATCATATACAAAGGTAATTGCATTCTGTTGAGGAAGGGAAATGATTGATGGGCTTGAGGGTGTACTAATATAAGATTTGTCTTATTTTACTGTCTCCATTAAAGATTCAAAGGTGAGAGTAAGCAGGAAGTTATTTACATTCAGACGTGATACAAAGCTGTCATTTTATGCCATCTGAAATCAGTCACTTTTGGACATTTTTGTCTTAATGTTTTCTTTAAATCATTCGTCATTGCATGGAGTCTGGGGAAAACCCAACCTGAAACCTAATATTTCAGATAATGAAGATGGGATTACTGCATAGGAATAGCTGTACCAAGCAAGACCATAGTCCCATTTATTCTATCCTCTGTCTCAGAAGTGGTCAATAGCAGATTCCTAGGGAAGAGTCCAAACAGGGCAAGCATTCAAGGATACTTCCCCTGACTAGGGAAGCAGAGGTGTCAAAAGGAGTGGTATCCATCCAAATTAATATATTCAGTACCTGAGAGGCTGGTAAGGACTGCTTGTTACTTGTATTCAGTTTCTGAGAACTAGCAGGTTTCATTTTTCAAAAAGTTGCTAAGAAAATTAAGTCAACAAAATCCAGCCATTCTAGGGGAGGTGAAAGGGGTAAAATTCTGCCACCAATTATGGCTGGTTTTCAGGAAAAAAAAGAGTTGGAATAAATGGTCTATTTTCAGCATAATATTATGATGTTGCTCTGTGTGATCCCAAGCATTTAACAGACCCATTTATAATCTGTGAGGACTGGGGGAGGAAAATGTTGAGATTGCAAAATCTGAAAAATTATTTTGGTTAGTTCAGATGAAATGAGACTGTGAGGAACTCTGATGGAACTTAAAGCTAGGTGGCTGGGGAACATGATGTCAGATGAAATTCAGTGCTGACAAATACGTATTAGAAGGAATAATTTGATCACTGCTTTCTAACTGAAATGAAGTCGCTGCAGAGAAGGGTTTGCCAGTGGACAAATTAGGGAGCAGCAGTAATGAAAAAGCAAAAAAAGTGTTAAAATCAAGCTAGAGAACACTGAAAATATTGGATTATCATGATATAATTTTAACTGGAAATACAGAGCGTAAATAGGATGGGCAATCGATAAAAGTTATAAAAGGCAATGCCTGAACTCCTTATCTAGGGAAAATGAAAAGGTTACAGCATGAGACAACAATTAGAAGTGAGAATGAGGAATGTATATAAAGAGATGAAGGACAAAAATTAGATGTATCAAGTGTTCTTATTTATGCTTTTTCTGTAGATGGAAAATAATGAAAATTAAGGATAAGGCTACAGGAGTTCAAATGTCTGTTGGGCCTGTCTCAAACTAATGAAAAACTAACAGAAAAAATTTTATGCTAACAAGGTACAACCTCTGAGAGCATTTTTAGAGTAATTGTTTTGCTCCTCTCCTCCCTTTTGCATCAAGGAAAGCTAAAAAAATGAAAAAAAAGGTGTCTAACCTTAGCTTGGTAAATATATTTTTTTGAATAATAATGAAATTTTACTTCCCATTTGGTAAAAATGTAATTATCAGGCTTTCTGCTGGCCAGTTTTAACATCTGCTGGTCAAATATATTTGCTGTACTACTTCCCTCTTTCACATCACTTAAATCTTGAAAAGCTGTGCTGGGTGATGATGTAGTGCCAGAGCTGATGCATGTTTGGGGAAGCATGGACTGCCAACCTTCAGGAGGGGTTATCTCAGCCCACAGGTCTCTAGGGATTTCAGCTCTTTAAAGGGGTGATTTGTGTGAACATGAAACACTATCTTGCAGATATTGCATGATTTATCCATGCCACTCCTTGACACTTGATGCTGTTGAGGCAAAAACATTACAATTGTAAAATATGAACTTGTGTGGTTAGAAAGTTCTGTTTATGGGTAGAAATGTCTGTTTTTATGTGACACAGGAGACAACCTTATTTTCTTGATCATATTAGTTGACAGACTTTGGAAACTTTTCATTATCAATCTGACACTATCAGCTTTAGGATGCTGAAACTGACATTGGCCGCTGAGGCCTAGACAAGCCCCATGCAATGGGATATGGCCATTGGCAGCCACTGATTAGTGACATAAAACTTTGTGTCTTGGCTTTGCACTCTCCAAGCATTCCTCTAAGCTGGTGACTCTGGGAAAAACCCTTCAGGTGGGTCTACATCTATGACAATGTCATGAAACTAGAGTGTAAGGATGTCACCTGATGATCTTATGCAATGAGTGTAGAAGGTAGAAACATATTTTAAAAAACCCTTTGGTTTTCTTTTGTTCTACAGCAATAAAGGCAAGAGCCTGATCCTCGCTGTGTGTGGTGTGCATGTGCTCACATGTGTGTGCTTTGTGACATGGCTGAATCTGCTATGTTTCATTCTTTGTGCCTAATTGTGGCCCTTTCCTTCTTTTGCAGAAGAAGGTCTGTAAAAATCCTCACTGGTTGTACAGCATATATAAATTCATTTATATTTATATTCAGCCTGGAAAAGAGAAGGCTTTGGGGTAACTTAATTGTGTCCTTCCAGTGACTGAAGGGAGTCTACAAGAAAGATGGAGAGAGACTATTTATAAAAGTATGTAGGACAAAGGGAATTAATTCAAACTGAAAAAGAGTAGGTTTTTATTAGATATTAGGAAGAAATTCTTTACTTTGTAGGTGATGAGGTATTGGAACAGATTGCCATGGGAAGCTGTGGATGCCTCATCCCTGAAAGTGTTCATGGTCAGCTTGAATGGGGCTCTGACCAACCTGGTCTAGGGAAAGATATCCCTGCCTATGGCAGAGGGTTTGGAACTAGATGGTCTTAAATGTTCCTTCCAACCCAGGTCATTCCATGGTTCTATGATTTCATGGTACACAGCAGCTTCTGGCTGACTGTATGTATAGCCTTGTGGATGGGCATTCTTCAAAGCCAGCTGCTGTGCAGGAAACTTTGAAGTGAGGGGGAAGCCCAGGTCCCAGAAATATGCCTCACACTGGAAGAGGCCCCTAAGCCAGAATTATGCAACAGCTTGATGGCTTTAAGGAGGTGAAATCCTCCTTGGTTTGGTTTGTAGGGCTCCCACTTGCCTCCATGCCCTGCTCAAATTCACTCAAGATCTGAGAAGGAGTAACACTTATTCCCTCAGAAGATCAGCCATTACACTGCACTGCTGTTGTCAGCCATAAACCTAAGTGTATGCTGTAGCCTTATCACTCCCTTACAGATGAGATAACTAAGGGGCAGAGAGCTAAGGTGAGTGCCCAGCATTGCTAGCAGGCTGCTGGCAGAGCTAAGAATAAAAGCCTGGTCTGTGGCATGACATCTTGCCTTTGCAGCTTTGCAAAAGATGGATTGCAAGGTCACTTGGGTAGTGCTTGTGTCTTCCTATTTGTTCTGTAAAAAATGTCTCTCCAGATTAAAAAATACTAAGAAATGTCCTGCCAGGATAGGGTGAATTTCTTTACAAATTCTCTGCCCATTATTACTTGGATTTTTTTTTTTCTTTTTGACAGCATAACTGTTATGCTGATGTTGGCTGGTGAACTATGACTATACAGAAAGGAGGAGAAGGAAAAAAAAAAGAGTGCATAACTATTTTGTACCTATGCTAAATGTCTCTGTAATTTAACAGTATGTATGTGCCCTCATGAAAATCTGCACACTGCATAAAACAAAGTGCTGACCATCTTTGAAAATGCAGGCTGTACTAGCAGAAATATAATTAAGAGAAAATACTAATCGCATTTATATCCAGGGTGACATTACAGGTTAAGAGTGCATGTATGTTTGTGTCTGGATTTCAGTCCCAAACTTAAGGCTGAATCCAAACAATGTAACCTCAAAAAAGTGGTGAATAATATAAGGAATCCTTTTCCTGTAGAATATTTTTGACTTTGAGAAAGTAACAGACATTAATTTGCAACAGCACATGCTGGTACTCTTAAATAAGTTTTTCCCAGGATAACAATCTGGCTAAATGAGAAATAATGAGAAAACTGTTTCTTACATCATTTCTTGAAACCAGTGCTGACAACCTGATCAAACCATTCAGCAGTGAATTGTTCACCATGTTCGTGTTGCACAGACCCTCACTTTTGGAAGGATTTGGGTATGTTTTCATAACCTAGCCATCTTTTCATTGAACATCTGTGTGCTTAAAAGTAACAACTAATTTTCAATTGCCCATACAATTGTAGTTTCATGAAGACAATCAGAACATGAAGCACCACCTTTCCCCCTTGTACAAATAAAGCTTGCTTAGTCTTGATGCAAGATTTTCTAGTGTTGTGGATGAGTGGAGCAATCGTGGGGTTCTGTCATGACATTCCATTTTGGAGAAGCACTGGAACAGAAGTAGAACACATTGGGATCAAGGATAATCATTTAGATCTGGTGGATCAAAGATATGGTTGCTATTCTTGGCCATGACACAAAATAGTGGCTCTGTGGCAATTCAGTGGAGCTCTGAGGTTTGTCATGACATGGTACATCCACAGAGTCCATGAAGCATAATTATGTAGACTGTAGCATGTTGTGGAGTACTGTGTAGTAAATACTTGATGTAGAATTACCTTCCTTGTGGATTATGTGAAAATGTAAAATGCTAACCTTTCCCAAATTATTTGATTCAGTAAAATTTAGAGAGGTTATTAAAAAATCTTAAAATATAAAGCACATTCCTCAACTAGGCTCTTAGGCTCTGTTATGTCTTGCAAGTATTGCAAACTATGTAGTCCTGTACCTTAATTCCCCTGTGTTTGGTGCAAATTGAGGTGATACAGCATTTTTGGGTAGAAGCTCAAGGTTGAGCTGTGATTTTACAAAGTCAGCAAAATTTTTGTGCCAGATACTGCGTCATCATATTCTTTTTCATTCCTATCCCTGAAATCTTGTCACACATTATTGCTTAATTATAGAGCAAGATGCAACAATTAATCTGCAGTGTTAACCATTGTACTTTCATTTGTTGACAAAGAATGTTCAATAGTAGTGAACAAGAGAGTAAACTGAGATTGTCCATTAACTACTATCCTTCCCTAGCTTGGCAGGGGTGGCAAGAAGGAAGTGTGGAGGGCTTTGTATCACCAGTCCTCATTACATTCTTTTGTATTTTGACTATAAAATGTATGTAGCAAATCCATGGTGACTCAGGAATGCCATGGTTGTCACTATGCTGTGCATTGTGGCCACTCAGAGCTGGGCGGCAGTAGCAGAAATGAGATTCAGTCCTCCTGTTCTTGCACTCCAGGCTTCTCTCACCTGGGGAACTAGCAGTCATGTGGGGCTTACAGAGCAGAAAGAGGTGTCAAGTCTGTCTGGTGGAGAATGATAAGTAATGGAAGGATGAAAGTAGTGTCAATATACCACAAAATCACTGAATAATGATAATATGGTACTAAGTCCCCCACAGTCACCAGCCTATTGGGAAATCTTATTGAAAGGTAAGTTTCTGGAAAAAAATTCTAACTTTTACTCTAGTCTGAATAAAAAAGTGATTTTTCCCACTGCCCTCCTGGACAGGAACAATGCAGTTTATGGCTATCTGCTATAATATTATTAATTTAATAAATTACTAAAACTGGTGAATTGGTCAATGGGCTAACACCTCTGTCATATTTAACTTCAATGACTCATCACTTTTGTCATTCTGCTGCTTTTCAGAAGTAGGGGCTTTCAAGGAAGGAAGTACTCTTTCCCATGTTGATGGATAGAGGACATGGAATGAGCCCAAGAAGAAAGAGAGTCAGCTGGCTTGTAAACAGCTTACACCAAAATGGATCTAGAAAATAAACACAGGTCAATCCCTCCATCAGGGATGAGATCAGAAAGATGTACTGGAAAAGAAAGTGAGACCTCATCTTCACCTTATGTTAGTGTATCTGGTATTGTGAAGATTACTCATTAAGTCATCACTCGTAAGGCTTAGAGGAAAGATTGACAAAAACAATCTGTTAGATCCACTTCTTGTAAAACCTGAACTGAGCTACGTTGTGCTAGCTCTTTTTTCCAATTTGTTTGAAAATTCCGAAATCTGCATTTTTCCCCCCAATTCTTGTACTTTCTTAGTTTTTGCAATAGGGGCCAACTGGAGGGAGAAGTTAGTAATGAACTATAGTGACATTGCATCTCCCATCTGCTGATGTATAAACGCTCTTGAATAGAGGTAAGCAAAAGTGTCAATGTCATTTAGTGTTACCCTATAACTGTTTTAGGGGAATTATGGGGCGTGACATAGAGGTCCTCTAGTTTCCTCTAGATTTGTCTAGGACCTGGTAGTTAGCATATTTGCTGACAGTCTTAACAGAGGCCTGATAGCTTAAATCTTTGTGGAAGGGATTCATCAGGGTTACTGTCAAGGGCAGCATGATGAAATAGGCATTGCCCTTCATACAGAGGGCACTGACTGCAGAGCTATCAAATAAACTGGTACCTTTAAAATGTACTGGGGCTATTAAAAAGACAGGCTCTTAGATAATCCCTAAATGCTGTGCTTCTCTCCCTCTCATGTCTGCTGCTATTTCATTTTTATTGTTTTTATGGAAAAAAAATTCAAAGAGTTGGAGGACAGAGGAAACATTCTTTTAAAGTTACTTTGTAATCTGTAGAGTTAGCCCTGAGGAAGAGAAGGGAAGTATTTTTCAGAAGTTTTAAAAGGTTGCAAATTCTCTGCTTTAATGCTCCTATTTAGGCCCTGTATTTACAGACGTGTGCATACCTACATGCACACATGCACAATCAATGTGTGCTCATGCAAAAAAATTCTCCTGAAGTATTTTAGGAAGATGCTTTTATAATACAGCCCTTGCCTAGACCCAGTGCCGAGAAATAATGGTATTTAACTCTCACCCTAAGTTTTATCCTCTGGATTTCCTGCTCTCTCTTTTGCTCTCTCTCAGAGAATCAGATCCTCAGCAGTGAGGGATTAAAGTCTCATGCTGCAACATTCATCCTTCTTGCTGAATGAATAACATGATTAAGGTATATGGGGAAGTGGAGTGACAGTAGCAAGTTCCATAGGTACAAACCCCCTCAGGGGTTGTGCTGCAATACACAATGGTTTATTTGGCAGCTATTTGCATACAACAAATGCCTGTGAACATTTCTCTGGGACTCTGGACAATCTCAGTGATGGAAGAAGCAGATAAGGAGCAGAGTTTCTTCCTCCACTACATTGACAGCTTGAATCAGGAGCAGGGTGCAGTGAGGCACTAGCATGTTCTGCATGTGTTTTGTCCCCACATATTGAGTCCTGTACACCATGGCATAATAACAACCATCACAACACACAAGGTATTATAAATGAGACGGTGGTGTTCAGGTATCACAGACTAACTTGTGTCCAGCCAGCACAGCCCTGGGCTAAATACAAGGCCTCACTGCTCCGGAGTGAACATGTTTTTTTATGGAAGTTCGCCATTGGCTGAAGACCTACTTTGCAAAATCCACCTATTGGTGGAGAATAGCAATTTCTCTTTCAAAGGCTTACGCTCTTCCTGTAAGGCTCATCTCCTCACAGCATTTATTGCATGCATTTTTGTTTTCAATGTTCCTGTGAAAAGAGTGTTCCTATTCCTCTTTTGAAGAAGGAAAATGAAGGGGCTGAAAAATAAGAGTCCAATTCATGAAAGGACCAAAATTTCCAAATGTGGCTTTGATATCTTAATCTCACAAATTCTGCTCAACTACTGCTGGAAGTCTGACATTGCACAAACTTTTGACATTTGATATATTTGGGCACTTATATTTTACTTCTGGTTATTCTCATAGACACCTCATCTTTGACAGTCTTAGCAGCTCACAGTCTGTTTCATGTTTTAGTTTTGCTTGGATCCATAAATAAAGTGTTTCTTTTTGCTTGTGTGAGGGCCTCAATCCAATAGAGGCTCTTCAAACATACCAACTTGATTGAGTTTTACAAAAGATAGAATTGTTGGGTACCTCTCCATCTCCCCATTCTGAGCCCTTCAGACAGGTGACTAAGCATTTATATTGGCTGTGTGAGAAATCTGTTATCTGATCCAATTAATACCTAAAGAGATTGGCAGTCAAATCTTTGATCCAGAAAGAAATAGATTCCAAGACTGGCTGAAACTGCATCCTTCTCTTGGCAGATTAGCCTAGAGGGAGGAGGTGAAAACTGCCTGTGAAATAGGGCACATGAATCCCATCAGTTAAAAGACAATGAGCCCAGGTTTCCCAGATTTTGGTGGCTCATGTTATGAAAACTCCAATGTGGCTACGAAAGAAAGCTGGAATCTACACTCA
Organism: Cettia cetti; assembly: GCA_013401135.1. NCBI lineage: Eukaryota > Metazoa > Chordata > Aves > Passeriformes > Sylviidae > Cettia > Cettia cetti. The sequence goes on from VZUI01046190.1 coordinate 36,598, forward strand.
GGTTTTGAATGAAAAGGTTTAGACAGCTACTGTGGGGAGATGATTCAGGGCTTTGAGTGTATTGGTGCTATTGAAAAAGGAGCTTGAAGCACAGAGAGGAGAAGTATATGTTTGGAGAGACCAGCATAGGTCCTAAAACCTGCAGACCTGCAATAGCATGGTGATGTTCTGGTCCTATTCACATGAGCAATGTCATAACATGGAAAGAAATAAGGTACAAGAGGATAAGTGAAAATGGATGTTGGCTTGAGGAAAAAGTCAATGCTATGCCGAGAACACCTGGCTAGGGAGCAGTAACAATGAAGGTCTGATCCAAGAGCTTTTCAGCAACAAGCAAGATTTACAAAGTTTATATTCTGCCTCTGGGTATGTGGGGTCAATCTAATAGTTTGATTAAGTCAGTGTATCAATAAGATTTCAAAATAAGATACAGCTAAACTGTTGTGGGTAAATTGCCACAGAAATTTTGCGATGCAGACTGTGGGCCAAATTCTATTCTATGATGAACTTTCTGACTCCTCTGTGTGATTTGACTAGTCTTCTGTTGGTGTGGCTTCTGTCACCTTTTGTATAACTTGTAGGTTTTTTCTCCATTTCTTCATGCAAGAGGCCAGGTAGCTATCAATATACATGTTCTGATTTAAAGACTGAAAAGATGATTATCTTTTCAGCTAAATAATGTGTGTTTAATCAACTGTCCATTGGGGTATGGAAGAAAATTTTTTTTTCATTTGAATTTCTAGATGTATAATTGCCTGGAAGACCAGAAAGATGAGTTTTAGTCTCTTGTGCAATTAAAAAAAAAAAATCTGTCTAAATGTTTTGGAAACAGAAACTTGGTCTGATCTCTTGGGTAGATACAATAGATTTTAGAACTAAACATAAAAGATATACTAAAAATATTTTAAAGGAGAAGCCTGAGTGTACTAGCAAGAGTCGGCATGAATCAGAAAAGCCTGCATGACACTATCTTCTGTAGTGATCAAAATGCTCTAGCTGTGGTTGGACTTCCTTTGCTCAGTGCCATCATTTCAATTCTTTTAAAAGAGACACTGCAAGTGCTTGAATAAGTGATCAGCACCTTCTTGTTAACAGAGCCCTAAAGTGCTTTTGCTGTGTTATAGGGGAAAGCTGCTTGCAACTTCTACCACTGACTCTTCTTTGATGAACCACAATGCTCTCCCAAGAACCTAGAGTCACAGGGCAATAGGGGAGGGGACTGTGAAAAGGTGTGCTGTGGAGATAGGGGAAGCAATGGAAAGCACAATAATGCTGCTGCTTGATCCCAGGGTTTCATCTGTTTGTGATTTGTATTTACTCACATTAGTATTGGAAAAAGTTTTTTGAAATCTCTCCAGACAGATGAAGTAACCTCATTTCTGTTTTTTTCTCCCCATATTCTCCAAAAGTAACTGCCTGATATTCTTGATAGGAAAACTGTTATTTAAACACATTTTTTTTTGTGTGTGTGTATATCTGTATATCTGTATTTTTTTTTTGCCTGTTACAGACTGAATGGAGAGACCTGAACTCAATTTCCATTTTCCTGTAAAACAACTCTGTTCTCTTAAGAAGTTTAGTAGGAACTGGTACAACATTTAAAGCTTTTGCTCAAGAATTTTTGCTATTCAACAATATTTTCCTATTTTTGTTATCTATTTTAGAAAACAGACATGAAGATTTTCATTAATGTGCAATTTGAAGGAGACTGCAATTTAAGAAGTCTTTTTGGTTTGGGGACTTCCTATTTCTATGTACATTAAACTGTATGCTCCATTTGGAATATGGGGCTTGTCTGTATTTTCTGCAATTTTTTGCTTCCAAGGAAAGAGGTGAGCTACAGGACAATATTAATACCAAAATAAATGAGCAGAAATACTGGTCATGAATACTTTGTGCCTGAAAATTAGAACAGAATTTCTATCTAGCTGCTACAGCAGTGAGGCTACAGAACAATCTCTGGTAAGCCCAGAATCTAATATACATACACATATGTATGTTTGTATGTCCTAAAAATAAAAGAAGAACCTGATAAGCTTCTGAGGAGTTTCATGAAATGGTTTAAATGATTAGTCCTTGTAAGAGCAAGGAACTGCACTCTCAACCTAGAAGTCCATTCAAGTCTTACATTCCTAACACCTGATTGCTTTTGGAACCCTACAACAGCTTTGCTTTGAATGGGTTCTCTTAACATTTGTCTCTGGATAGGGAAGAGATTTGGAAACAGGGGAAAGGTTACATTTAAGGTGTTGAAACACTTCTGGGACTGGCATTAGTTTGGACCTTGAGCATCTTATGACGGGTATTAATAGAGGGGTTACATATAGAAACAAATGTTCAAGAAAAGTACTTGAAAGATGTTGAGGCAAGAACAAGCATGGGAGTCATGTAGACCCCTGGGAACTTAAAAGTATGCAAAACACACTACTGAGGGCTAAAACACCAGCTGGCTGTCTACCTAAACAGAAAGTCCATCTGACTTGACAACACTTAAAACATAGTAATGAAATGAGAGAAACTTTCACTTTTTCATCTTTTTTAGAACATCATGTTTTAAAATCATGACTTTATTGATGAGTCTGCTCAGGTAAAGGGGGGAGTGAATGGTTCTGTGGGGACTTGCTGCCCTGTGCTGCCACCATGTCCCTATGACTTTCCACCTGTAGACTGAGGAAGATCACAAGCTGTGCTGGAGCATTTCTCCAGAAGCCTAAACATTTCAGCAAGTATATGCTGAAACTCTTATACTATTTCCTAGTGGGAAGATAAACTAGGAGACCTGTAAGATTGGCTGAGTGAAATCTTTGGGTGTACCTCACTGGGCAGATACTGTGGATGTTGCCTCATCAGCCAAGGCTTCCTGGGGCTGTTCGCAAGAGCCTGCTATGGCTGTCATTGTCCTTCTTGCATATAACTTTGAAAGCCAAGCTTCGTGATAGATAGTAGGTACACTTACCTACTTCTTGGCAATGACAAAGTGGTATTAGCCACACAATTAAGATAATTACTGTCTTTCTGCAGGTGGATGGGCATGGTGCAGATAAGGTTAGTGGGGTTGGTCATCATTTCATTCTGGTGGACTTCTTGTTGCATGTTGTTGCAATCTGCCACTCGGGGAGTATATAAGATTTACAAAGGTATGTATAGATAAACCTTTTAAATCTTAGACACAGTGAAATAGAAGAAACTCCAAGGGGGTTCCTCTGCATCTACAGTCAAAGTCAGATGCTCCTGTCTTAATTTTCTTTCTGACTCTGGTGGGTGGAACGTTTGTGAAAAATCTCATGATTACCTTTTTGATTGCCGGGGGAGCGCTGATACATTTTGATGTTTCCTTTGAAAGAAAAGCAAATCCTAGGAAAAAAATTGTATGCTTTGAAAATCCGATGCTAAAAATGCAGAAGGAAAGCACACGTCGAAAGGGATTTCATGCTAAAATGAAAAGAGAGGTGGCTATGAGATGTTCATTTCAGTGGCAGCCTAAGCAGTGTTATGCCAAAAATTGCAAAGGGCCTTGTAAACTAGGGATGAGACAATGTGCTAAAGGAGAAAATAACCAGCAAGAGAGTGGATGGATTGGAAGTCATGTAGGAGAATGAGGAGTTAAGGAGAATGTAGATGTCTTTGCATAGTTTCCTGCCTAAGTGGATGCTGATAATGTCAACATTCATTGCCAGAGGTTCTATGTTTAAGATACCCTGGGGTCTGCTTCAAATGAAGGAGGATGAATTATTTCAGGAATTGCTGAAGTCAAAACCAGCAGAGAATATGGGTCAAGATACACCTACAGAGAGCTACCTGCTCAGGTGAGTGCCATCAAACACCCCTCCATCATCACAGCAACACTTCAGCCAGGTGAATCATGAAGTTTGCAACTTCCAGTGTTGCCTGCTACACCCCTCTGTTTCTGTATTACTAATCTTCTTGGCCACAATTTCTGTCACTTTAGGAGAATGGCAGACATTTTGAGGATCCTTCTTACTAGGGGTGCTTTGGCTACCTGAGTAATTTTGGATTGTTTAAGGAGGGACAGTGTCCACTCCTGTGCAGAATCGTTAGTTACTCCGTGTGTGTGGAGTCTAGGGCATCTGTAAGGTTCTTGGCCTGTTGCAGACCATGTGTCATACTGTTATAATTGATTTAACCTCACCAAGAGTAACTGAGAACACCTGTTTTTCTAGGTGATTCTTTTTCTTCACATATGTCACAGCTAGTCTAATTATTTACAATGTACTTTTAGACTTCACATTTAATCACAGTGTAAAAGTGCAAAAGTCTGTTTTCCACAAGAAAAAAAAAAGTTTTTCATTATCTTTGGGGTTTTTGTTGTTGTTGTTGTTTGTTTTTTGGGTTTTTTTTTTGTTTTTTTTTTGTTTTGTTTTTTTATAATTGTATCATGTTTTTGACAGCTAAATAAATGGATTTTATTAAACAGGATTATGGGCTGAGATTATTTAGTATTCCTTTTTTATTATCTGGTGTAGCCTCTGCTGGGAGTTTCTTTTCTTCATTTCCAACATTGATTCTTGCATTAGATGGTTTCATTGAATAATTAATATACTTCCTGTGATTGATGATTTGCATGGCCTGAATATTAGGTTATCAATCATGACCCACTTGTTCTAATGTAATCATATTGAAAACGTGTCAAAAGCTGTTTACCCAACAATGACAACAGGAGCTGTGATATTGAAGGTGCTTGATACACTACAACAGAAAATATCCTGGTTGAACATTCATAATGCAGAGATTATGAGTTCCTCAAATTGATGTAACAAAAGCCTGGAGCCCTTGGTGAGAGTTATCAGCTCCAATAAGAAAAGCCCTTTTTTCAGCTAGAAAATCGTACTGATTTCTTTGCCTTTTATCAGCTGCTTAGTGACTTTTCAAGCATACAGTGTAACGTAATTATGTTCTGTGCTGCACAGCATAAAAAAACTGAACAAAAAAATGGAAAGTGTTATTTTTTTTGCAAAAAGGAATGACACTGTCTATATCTGTTTTTACTGGAAGGAAAGAGCATTGTTAAGGTCTTTCCACAGTTTGTTTTTAGTGGATTACCACAAACATTGAAAAAGTGGGTTTTACTTCTGTGGGAATCATTAAAGCAGAGCATTACATTTTAATACTCAGCATATAATGCACATTTTACTTGCAGTGTATTTCTTAGCTCATAGGTAAGTGCTTGTTTCTGCACTGTATTGGTTCCATTTCAGTACCCTGTTGCTCTTTACCTCAGCCAACTACAATGGCAGGTTTAGTTGTGTATATTCATTTCATTCGTTCCTTTTTCTCGTAACAACTCATATTAACATGGGAATTCTATTGCAGTTCAACTTCACAAACTCATACTGATAGAAATGTTTCCTATGACCAAAGTAGAATTGCTCATGTAAGACAAAGTTGTTTGGGGTGGAGAAGCCTAAAGCACTGAGTTTAATTCTAGAGCAGCAAAGCAAAGCCATTTCCTTCAACCTCTGCCTGACTTCCACTCTGGACTGTAGCATACACAGATTTTTCCAGTCTCCTTTGTTCATGCAAAATCATGCAGTGATGCTTTTCCTAACATTTGACAGTGCTTTACTCCTCATGTCACCTTTTGGCTTTGATTGGGTTCTCAATATCTTTGCTCCTTCCAGCTTCCTGTTGCTCCTGATGTTAGACAACTTAATTGGTGGATATAGACCAAAACCAGACTATTCATCAAGATTAAGAGTACTACAGTTTTGTCCAAATATGAGGACCTACCAGTCCTGGCTAGTCTTCAAGGCATATAATCATGGAGTTCATACTGGTGTGGTCTCTGAGTAGCTGGCACAGTTGGCAGTCCTACGAAGAGAGACAATTGGAAAATTTAAAAAACTCAGGAAAAAAAAAAACCTACAATTTGACTCCCCTCCTTTTTTTTTTTTTTTTTTTTTTTTTTTGTTTATAGCACCTATGTAGAGTTGTCCTAGAACCAAAAAAGTAGTCTAAGTGATACCACCCAGCAGGAAGGGTAATCTCCTGGGGTGCCACCACAGTTGAAGGCCAAGTGTTTCAATTACTTAATATATGACAATATCAGCCTTGCTGTGTCTCTCAGTGATTAAAACAGAGAAGAAGTATGTTTATTGTTACAAGAAGAAGGATTCCTAAAAAAATTTGTAATCATAAAACCACAGAAATCTGGAATCAGAGAAAGTGTAGATGAAAAAGACCTAGTCATCTAATTTCTCTGCCAGTGTAGGATTTCAGTGTGCATTTTTGGTATATTAGTATAAGAGGGTTACTTAGAAAATGAAGCCCAAACCTGTGGATTTGAACATAACCACAGTGATTCATGGGTTTTGTGGTTTCTTTTCTTGAATCTCTGTACTTAACTCAGGGTGTTTCAAACACTAGTTCTTCTACAACCATGGGAAATAAAGCAAATTAATTAGATTGTAAGAAAAATTAACATGTTTCTTGGCTTCAACAAACTATGTCTTTCACTGTTGCTTTTTATCACACTATATAGTTTCAGGATATCCCATGCAAGTCTATTAGAAAAATTGTCTTCAGTTTCCCCTAATCTCTCGTTAGAAATGAACTTTAAAATGAGGCAATGGAGAAAGGGTATGTTCTGAGTTTCCTTTATTTGCTTGATGTTTCTAAAGCCTCTAATGCCTGTTAGTTATCACTCCTCCACATCCAAAAGAGTTTACAACTGTTTATTATTTTACAAAGTAGAAGCAGGGACTGTCTTTTGTTGAAAGATAGAACTCCAGAAGTGACACCTCCAGAGAGACTCCCTGTATCTTAGACTGACTTTGAAGACTTAGGGAGGGTGGCCCTTGTAATTTCTCTCTCTCATTGGTGACTGATCTTTCAAGTATTTTTGTATTTGTTGTGCCACTGCATCTCCTCTTGATTGCATCATGTTAGGTTTTTGCTTGCTGCATACTATGTATGAAGTGGGGCAGAGAAGACTGTACATAAATGAGGAGCATAAAAACTACACATCTTGTAAAGCACTGAATTGTTTTATAAAGCTTTTCTGCAGGAAAAGCTGTTCTGCTTTCTGAATCGCCATTTCTACGTTTTTTTAATTAACATTTTTTTGGTTATTGCCTCAAGACTAAAAGCCCACTAGTTTTCAGTTGTTTAGTTTCTCAGTCAGTAGTAAAATTTTCCTTGGAAAGAAGCAGCATTTTATGGAAACCATCAGTAAACTCTTTTTCTATGGAAAATATTTGAGTAGCTCTCCTCTGTATACATAGCTATAAAAATATTAGGACAATATGTGCTAAGTGGGCAGTACAAGTCTTTCAGCACAAAGCACCCATGTCTACAATTTGCTGCCAAAAAGCAAATTACTCTAGCAAGCCATTTAACATAATAGAACATAGCAGGTGTTGGGTCACATCTTCAAACACACAAAAACCAGGCAATGACTACTTCACTGGAAGGAGCAGTATAGCCAAAATTTTCTTCTTCTGACCCACAGGAGGACAAATCTGCCGTCCTCCAGTGCAGAGCTCGTATGTGGGGGATACAAATCTTTCTAATCAACCAAAGACATATCTGATACTATGCTTGGAAAAGATCAAAACAAGGCATAGACTTCTGAGATGAGATGTGAAACACATCTCTCTGAACATTCCTCAATATACCACAATTATAAATAAGTACAAACAAAGTCTATCTGCTGATTCTGAATGGAAAAGAGCTGGAGAGAAGAGGAAGAAAATGGCTGTATATGTTTTCTTTATAATTTTGGAATGCATTAAGGCTTCACACCAGGCAGCCTCAGACATCATTCTCATAGTCAACTCATGCTTGGAAAGAGTGAAAATTTTGCCATCAGCATTGCCCACAATGGTGTCTTGACTCTGAGAACAGAATATTTATTGGTCTACATTTATGAACAGTGAAGGATTAAATTGCAAGTGGACAGATGAAAAGTAGTTTAACAGGGCAAGAGGCAATTTGACTCATTGTAATTTGTCAAGGTGGCACTTCAGGCCTAAGTAGAGCAGGAAGGTGGCCTTGTCTCCAGCCTCCTCACCTGCCTCTGCATTTCCATGATTTGTGGAGCCTGCAGCACCATCCTCTCTTAGTCTACCAGAAGACTGATCATGCATGAGTTTGCTAATGCACGTGACAGGCACTTTACAGTTGATGTCACTGATGCCAGCCTAAGGTGACAGAGTTGTCTTATTCTTGGCATCCTTTCAAATCCTGTTGCTGCCTGCAGATGCTTCTTATAGCTGCTGTAAATGCTGTAATCACTACAGAGGGGATGACTGGATATTTCTGTGTTGTTTTGTTAACTTCTCCTATGAACAACAGGAAATTAGACTGGGTATTGTGTGATACTTGGCAATCTCTTTTCTGGGGGTTTATTAGTTTTTTTAATATTCTCGTTCCCCCTTTCTACTTCCTTCCCTGCTAGATTTTCCATGACAATATTAGGATGAATATGTCTGTCAGTTTCAAGCTGTGAGGTTTTTTTCTGTTTTTGTAGAGCTGTCCCAAAGCATACCTGGGAGCTGGGAATGTTAAAAAAAAAAAGGAAGCAGAGTTCTCTGTAGTGTAAGATCGCTGGCCTTGCCTGTAACATGAACACCTGCCGAAGTAAGAGGAGGCTCATTAGGTGACTCTGACTCCTGCTGCCTTTGCTATTTTTGGGCCAGCTGTCATGTGCACAGGGTGATCTGCCTGGCCTTGACGTTCGCTGCAGCATCTCAAGACCAACCCATTGTACATTTTCCCTCTCACGCCCTGCAATGGGAAGAAAGGCAGCCAACACTGTTGTTATGCTGCCGGGCCAGACGTCCAATTAAGCAAGCATGGGCTGGATGTGCCCAGGCAAGGGCTCTGGTGGGCAGAGGGGAGGAGAGTGTGCAGAGCCATTACCTCAGAGTGCCCTGCAAACCCTCCTCTTCACTTCTGCTGCATCCCTGGGAACTGCCAGGAAGAGCATCTGAGCTGCCTGCAGCTTTAACGGTATGGCACAGGGGAGCAGAGGTCTCCCAGGATTAATTAATGGGCATCCCGAGAACACATTCTCATTATAGCTATAGCACTAGGGTTTTTCCTCATTTTGCAGAACATCAAAAGTATTAGATAGTGTGTGGGGTGGAGGCGGGGAGGAGTGGGGAAGGCAGAGACTGCGGTCAGAGGGAAGCAATATGGACTGGGAGATTGAATCTGACCCTGTCAGAGGCTGTCACAGGACTTAATATTGCATTTATTTAAACTGGATTTTCTCTGATATGACATGTCTGACTTTGGGGGAATGAGCCTTGGTTTTGAGGGGTGTGTAGATCCCTCGAGGAATGAAATGCCATTGATAATAAAGAGCTCATGCTGACAACCTCCACCACAATTTTTATTTGTTTGTAGCTGCTCATTCTTTGTTAGAACACAGAAATGGCCAGGCACGTGTGTTTTGTTCCTTTCATGTGATTTTCCCCACCAGTCAGCATGGCTTATGCTCAATTAATTCCATCAATATACGGTCCCCTCCAGCCTCATCTGCACTTGTGTAGCGTGACAGGCAGTTGGGAATGTACCACTAACTGTGTCCAGACAAAGGCGTGAGGAGGCTCCACAAGCGGTCTATTAACTCCACAGACAGACTGCAGCTTCGTCTTCGGCATAGTCTGTGTGCAGGAGGGGTTTCTTTTTTGGTGAAACATTTAGAAAAACGTGTTTCCTCCCTCCTGGTGAATTAACTGCCACTTGGTTGCTGGCGAGCGGCTGCACTGCTGTCTGAACTGCACCCGATGACACACCAGGCTAGCTGGACATGCTCCTCCAGTACTCACAAGCACATAGACAACATAAGCTCCCTGCTTGGGAGAGCTCAGAAGTCCACCCTGGGTGATCAGCCCCGGCTGAGTGTTTGGGTGAAGAAGATGCTCTGACCCTGTTCTGTCCCATCAGTACGACTAGACAGTGATTACTTTCTCTGAGAGAGCACTGAAGTGCACAGCCATCATTTCATCTTTTTCTTCATAAAAGGGCAACAAATTTACTGATATCTTGGGGCCATGTGATCCCCTCAGCAGTGAGGTAACATGCTTGCAAGTGAACTTCAATGTTCTGAAGAACAGGGAAGAAAATAAGAACAGTATTTATCAACTGAAAAAAAAATCTTTCTGTGCACTGGGTATTTCAGTGGCATGAAGCTGTACTAATGGGGGTACAGTGACTAATCCCATTAGAAGTGCTGTTTACAGATTACCTGCTTGTTTGAGGGACTAGAAAGCAAAGTAGGAATTAAAAAAAAAAATCAAAAAGGAGAGACAATATTATTTTAGAACTGCTGTGACACGAGAATGTGAGAGATGTTAGTTATATTGAAACACTCTTTCAGCCGACAAGGTCACTTGTGGCAATAATCCGCTCATTAGAGGTGTAATCCATCACTCAAGTAATATCAATTTAGTGCCAGGGTTTTAATGCAGGTTGTACTAATCATTAGCGGCAGTTTGTCAACTGCATAATTCACCAGGGATTGTGGGTATGCATGATTTAGCAGGTGACCCTTGACCTCAGTGGAGTAAGAAGCCTGCCTTAGAGGCAAAATCAAGAGGGACAAAAAGCAGTGCTCACTCATGAACAATTATTATGCTTAACAGCATGACTGTCATTTTAGAGGGAAAGGGAAAAAACAGTATGTACTGAATAATGAAGGATTAAAATTCACCTGAGACTTGGCTCTGGCTACAATGCTGGAGTCACCACCCTCGCTTAGAGGGGCAGGAAGAAGACAACACATTTTTTTTTTTATTGTTTACTTAATGGCCCCTTAGCTAATATCTAAGAGTGAGAAGCCCTTCTGCCATGCAAAAACATGAGAGGTGATCACAGCAAGAGAATTATTTATTCTTCTGCTGTGAAAATGTTGGTTTGCTCCCATCTCTATCCCAGGTGCCAAGCACTGGGATTGACCCATGACTGTCATAGGTGAAAAGTATTAGTTAGGAAAGTCTGCATTAGTGTCAGACAGGTAGAGGATTTCCCCTCAGGCTGTCAATTCATTTGGAGGGAAGAGGAGAATAACCTGAAGTGAATTTCTGTGCCCACCTGAAATCTACTCAGAGAGTTAAATGCAGAGTTTGATTTACCAATCATTATAAATGTAGTATAGCATCATATTCTCTATTTCAACTATTGGAAAAATCCATTTCTTTTCACATCCCACTTGGGAAGTTATCAGTGTCTTGCCTTGCTGTATTGCTGCTCTGTTTTATAATAGCAATAATCCTCCTGAAATCTGGCAACTAGGACCAGTTAAGTGCCCTAAGCTTTACTGTAATTAAGGCACTTTTTTGCTTGCAATAACTTAGAATAGGGTCTGACTTAAAAACTGAAATTTAACAAGTGATTTAGCCTGTAATGTGCTCTAATTGCTTTTGGTATTTTAAAAGTGGGGGTTGGGTGGGAGAAAGAAGAAAGGGGTCAGATAACTCAGTAATCTAACAGAAAAAGTGACAAGTGATGTTGCATGTTACGCTCTTTCCAACAGGAGCTTTAATATGCACACCAGTTTCCTGGTTGTAAGGCTTTCTGATGATCTATCTGTACTTGATGTCTATGCTTACAATTAGAAATTATGCTTGGAAGGAAGGAAAGAGGCTGAGCAAACCTGTTTGCTAGCTAAACATTTTGAAATGTCACCGGCACTGTCAACAACAAATTTACATCACAGTCCTTGTCAGCTCTGAAAGAAGAGGCAAAGAGTGTGGTGTCCCACCCTAAAGGGAAGGGAAAGGAACACCCAAGATTCCTAGATGGCCTCAGTCAAAAAGAAATAACAAATCAGAGAGCTCACAAAAACTTGCAAAGTTTTATTAATGAATTATACACTTGGCATGGAAATTGGTATATGTCAATGCCTTATCTTCTAATATAAACACGGTGGATGGCTTTGAATAGATAGAGCAAAAGAAAGTAGAGTGAAAGAGAGGCAGGGAGGCAGGGAGGCAGGAAGGAAGGCAGGAAGGAAGGAAGGCAGGAAGGAAGGAAGGCAGGAAGGAAGGCAGGAAGGCAGGAAGGCAGGAAGGCAGGAAGGCAGGAAGG